>CABHPR010109314.1:0-12393 GCA_902168415.1 Peromyscus melanophrys
TAATGGTGCCTAAGCTCTCATACCGTGTGAAGGAAATAAGAAAGTTTCTTGTCTTAGTCATGGTTCTGTTGCTGTGAAGAAGAGGCACTAAGACCGTGGCAACTCTTATAAAGGAAAACATTGAATTGGGGCTGGCTTACAGTTTCAGAGGTTCAGTCCATTATCATCATGGTGGGGAGCATGGCAGCATGCAGGCAGACATGGTGCTGGAAAGATAGCCAAGAGTTCTACACCTGATCAGCAGGCAGCAGGAAGAGAGAGACACTGGGCCTGGCTTGAGCATTTGAAATTCTCAAGCCCACCCCCAGTGACACACTTCCTCCAGCAAGGTCAAGTAGCACTGCTCCCCAATGACCAAGCATTCGAATCTATGAGCCAATAGGGGTCATTCTTATTAACTCCCCCACAGTTCTTCACTGTTCCTTCCCACCTTCTTGTGCAATGAGGACTCTTACATGCTCTCTCTACAGCTCAGCAGTAGAGAAGGAACAAAGGCGTAAGGCTCAAGAGCAGAACATCTTCAAAGGTCCGTATTCTACAATGTCTTTCAGATGTTGTGAGCTTCTCTGTAAAATCTACAACACCGTCCACTGGAGAAAGAGTCTGGTGGGAACTGGGCAGATTTATAACTGCTGACCGGAGGCTGCTACAGAGGACAAGTCACTCAAACTTAGCCATTCTCTGTTTTCTGACGCATCAAGTAGAAGGTGGAGCCTGCCTGGAGAGTCGACACACAAACAGAAAGAGGCAGTTCAAAGCCACAAGTGGCCATGTGCATAATAAATGAGGGAGGTCTCTTTGATTCTCTGTGCCTGGTACAGTGTCTTATAAACACTCAAGGGACTTTCTGCACAGAGAACGTGGAGGCTAGACTCCGATCTGTAGGAAAACATTTGAATGACCACCACACATACACACACACACACACACACACACACACACACACACACACACACACCTTCCCTCATCAACAAAAAGCTACAACTCTGAGCCAGGAATTTTGTTCATACTAGTCCCACATCTGCATATTTTTAACCCCAGATCCCTAAAAAAACTGTAAGAGAGAGTCCTTCTTCCACTCAGGTGCTCTGGGCTGGGTGGAAACAGTTTAGGCAGGTGAGTTCTGTGATGTCACTTCCTGTCAAAGCACATCTCCCTGGAGTCCTGAGCTGCATAGCTCCTCACCAGAGGAGGGTGATCTGAGAGTGTGGAGTATGGTAAAGCACGGATTAAATGGGTTGGTGCTAAGTGGAGGACTGCCGGTTAGACTGGCTTTCAAAGCCAGCTCTGCCTCCAGCCTGTGAATGCCCGTGATGCTTTGCAGCCAAAACTGGGACTGCTAAATCAATTGTCAAAACAAATGTGTCCTTCCTCTCCCTTCCCCTCCCCTCCTATCCTCCCCCCCAGCCTCCTTCCCTCCCTTTCTCTCTCTCTTTCTCTCTCTTTCCTTCCTTCTTTCTCTTCATCCTACCTTCCTCTTTCTCTCCCTCCACCTCATCTCTCTACCCCTTCCTTTCCTCCCTCCTTTTCTCCCTCCCTCTTCCTCCCTTTTCTTCCCCTTTATCTCACACGAAATCTTGCTATATAACCCAACCTGGCCTTGAACTTGTATTCCCCCTGCCCACCCTCCCAATTCTGAATTTGTAGGCAGGCATCACCACGTTTAGCCTGCAGAACTCCACTTCTAAATTCCATATTCATAATACATATGAAGAACTCTCAACCTGTACATTTGTGTTGTTTGTTTATTAGATGTGCATCGACACCAATATCATATGTAACGCTTTTAATTGAGACACGGCTTATTTCAAATTCAGAACACAATCTAACATACTATAATTATCAATAGCTAATATAAGCATGATTAAAATCTGAAGAGCTGTTAAAATTGTTACACTTTTCTGAATTTTTTTCTGTTCATTTTCCTTTTTGAGTCTTTTCTCTTTACAAATAAAACAAACTAGTAGATAAACTAAAAAGTTGAATTTTCCCCATTTACCCCTCTCCTTCCCCAACTTGACTTTGTTATAGATCACTCTCAGGAGTTGTTAAAAAACTTCTTTCTGTGTGTTCCTGAACAAAATACACTATTCACATTAGTACATCCATCTCTGCCTTCTGTGGCTTGCTTTTCCCACTCAATATCATACTTTGAAATTTGGATTCATCACTAATGCTGAGAACACACGGTCTTATTTTGGTCTCCTACTCTGAATGTTTTTCCCAGCTCCCATGAGCTTTTGGGAGCTAGCCACAACAAAAAGCCTAAAAATATCTCTCCCACTTACCATATGCACCAAGTTACCCTCCAAAGCATTTGTATGAATTCATATCCTCAAGAGCACCAAATAGATGCTTTTATTTCCCTTATTTTGCCAGTATTTGTTATGAGTTTTAAAATTTTCCAGTTTCATGTACATGATATGCTATTTTCTACTGAGTCAGAAAACACTTCTTGTTTCTTTGTGGATTTGTGCAGTATTGTTGTGTGATGTTTATTGTGTATCTGTTGATCATTTATCGTCCTTTGTTTTGGAAATAGTCTGTGCGTGCCCCTCACACATTTCAGTTAAGATGTGTCTCCTTTCTGATTCCAGGAGACCTGTGCAGTTAGGGGTAAGCATTGTGAGCACCTTGTCCCTGTCCGCAGCTTGTCATTTTTTATTTGTTCCTATAGAAGCTTAAAATCCCGAGGTATTCAAATATGTCGATATTTCCAATTAACATTTGTGTGTGTATCTCTCTCTCTCTCTCTCTCCTCTCTCTCTCTGTGTGTGTGTGTGTGTGTGTGTAGGTGTGTGTGTGTGTGTGTGTGTGTGTGTGTGTGTATATATGCTTATGCTGTCTAACAAATCTTCCCTTATACCAAGATGAGGATGCTTTTCTACATTTCAGAGTTCTTCTATGTTATATACATAGATACATACATATTGGGTGTGTGCATTAGTCAGGGTTTTCTACAGGAACAAAACCAATAGAACAAAAACATAGAAGAGGATTTAATTGGGCTAGATTAGCTTACTCAATACTGTGTGAGCTTCTATAATGGCTGTCTTAGAACTGGGGGGGTTGAAAACTAGTAGTTATTTAGTCCACAAGTCTGGGTCCCTCAAGAGTCCCAGTGTGATGATGCTGGAGGCCTGGAGCACTCCTGAAGAGCCACCAATACCCAATCCATGTTGGAAGGCTGCAGAACCTGGCTCTGACATCAGATGGTGGCCTAGAACAGTAGCAAAGGCTAATGAACCCAGTCAGCGAGGTGTGAAAAGTCAGCAGGCAAAAAGAAAACTACGTCTCCCTCTTCCTTCCACCTGGGCCTCTGCCGGAAGGTGCTGCCCACATTGGGTCAGCAATTCCAGTTAATAAACCCAATCAAGAAACCCCTCACAGGTGAGTCCAAAGGCTTGCCTAATGTGTGACTGTAGATCTTGTTAAGTGGAGAATCCACACTCACCATCAAGCAGGCGTGGCGTGTGCCATCTGGTGGGTTAATGTAACTGGGATTCTGAATACAGCTTTGAGGACTTTCCCAGAGGAGGATGGCATTTATGCTGGTTGGCTAGGTTGAGAAGAATGCTCTTCCACATGTGCGTGAACATCATCTTCCCACTGAGGACATTTCCTTCAGTGGGACACCCATCATTTCTTCTCATCAGAGCGTCAGAGTCTCAGGCCTTCACTCTGGATTCACATCAACACTCCCTTCAGTATACAAGCCTAGTTCGTGGGTTTCACAAATTTACTAGGCGATACCCCACTGGAATCCTGGTACTCAGGCCTTTGAGATACACCACTGGCTTTCCTGATTTCCAGCTTGCAGTTGACAAACTCACAGGGCTCAGTCTCCATAATTGCATGTGGATCAATGAATTATGAATAATGAATTATGAATAATGAATCCCACCCTCTTTCTTCACATGTGCACATGCATGCACACAAGAACTCTCACTGTATGAGTGAGTGCAATATAACCATTTGTGTTTTCATTTTCCCAAGCAAAAATGGATGTGTGCACATATGTGTATGTATGTGCTATGTACACATAAGTACATGTATGTGTATACATAGACGTGTGTCCACATAAATATATGTATGTGTGCATAAATACATGTGTACACATACATATTTACATCCCTCTGAACAAAATTCACAACTGCTTACTACTTCCTGGGCTTTCCTTGGGTCTCCCTGCTACTCACTCCCTTGGGATGGGAAGAGCTAATCTCAGGAGACTTGGGCTTGCTCAGGAACATGTCACTTCCAAGACCCCTTGCTCAGTAGCTCTCCACAGAGGAGACTGTGGACAACTGTGTTGGTCTGTTTTTTTTCTGCCACCAATAACCCAACCTGACAGATTGTAAAATTTTAATGGAAAGTTGACTTTGGCTCATAGTTTTGGAGGAGTGAGAAGTGTGTGTGTGTGTCTACAAGTGTATCCTTGAGTGTGCCTTTATGTGTATGTGCATGCACACACAAATGTATGTGTATATTCTAATTTCTCTTTCTCCTCTATCAAGTATGCAAATATACACCCTACAGCAGTGGTTCTCAACCTTTCTAATGCTGTGACCCTTTCTCTAACAGAGCTTCTCATGTTTTGGTGACCCACACAACCACAAGATTATTTTCATTGCTACTTCATAACTGTAATTTTATTGCTGTTGTGAATTGTAATGTAAATATCTGATATGCCAGATGGTCTTAGGCAAACCCTGTGAAAGGACTGTGCATACCCAGAGGGGTCATGACCCACAGGTTGAGAATCACTGCTCTACCTTAATGATCTTGTCCAATCTCAGTCTGGCTTTACCTCTAAACACCATAGTTAGAAATATTTAGTACTTTATATCAGGGATCGGATCTAAATTAACAAACCTTGTGGTACACACTTAAGCTGTCCCCCCCACCAAACAGCAACAGTACTTTCTAATACTCCCTCGATGTTCATTGAACGACATGTCCTTGAAAGACAAACACACTTTGATCTAAGAACACCACAGAGTTGGAAGCAGATGGGTGAAGGAGTGAAACTACCTTCCATGTCATCCTTCAAATGCTCTTCTTTCTCCTAAACTGCTAGAATCAGGGGTGGCCTGTACCATTGTGGAGGAATGAAAGTGTCAGACAGAGTCCAAGTTATCATAAACCATGCAGGACAAAGGAACATCTCCACTTTTCTCCATTTCCCCAGCCATGCTCACACTATAGAGTGAGCTCATTTGCCTTTGTGAGTCTTTTTCTAAAGTTCAATGTTATCTTCATCTTATGCCAACAACACTCTATTTTAAATACGATGGCTTTGTAATAATATAACTATTGAGTCATTCCAATCTCTACTTGTTATTCTCTCTCTTCAAATTCCCCTCATCTTAACTCTGTTTGGATATTTTTGGGGAATATTATTTTAAGGTGTGTTACTTTTGTTTATGTTGCATTTGTTTAACTCTGTGAAGCTGTGATACTTTGCCTGTCTAAAACACCTAATGGTCTAATAAAGACCTGAATGTCCAATAGCAAGGTGGGAGAAAGGATAGGCAGGGCTGGCAGGCAGAGAAAATAAATAGAAAGAGAAATCTGGGAGGAGAGAGAAAGAAGGAGCAAGAGAACAAGGAGAGGAGGACGCTAAAGGCCAGCCACCCAGCTACACAGCCAGGCACAGAATGAGAGTGAAAGAAAGATTACAGAAGTAAGAGAAGGAAAAAGCCCAGAGGCAAAAAGTAGCCAAAATAATTTAAAGTTAAGAATAGCTGGCAAGAAACAAACCAAGCTAAGACCGGTCATTCATAATTAAGAATAAGCCTCTGATTGTGATTTATTTGGGAGCTGGGTGGCAGGGCCCCCAAAAGACCAAATAACAACAGGATATGGCTTTGAAGTTAATTCTGTCAAGTGCTGCTCATAACTCTGTCATGGTTATTGTCATAAATATATTACATTCACAGATTCATTTGCAGATAACTTCTATTTTATGATAGTGAACCTTTTCATTCACTGACACACTTTGTTTTTCTATTTAATCTAAGACTTCTCTTTCCTAAGCAAGGGATTTTAGTTCACTGTCTGCAGCAATCTCTTTTGTCAGATTTCTGTGAATGTGCCTCCATGGCTTGCTGGTTTAGGAAATGTATTACTTTTCCTAAACATTAAATAATTGTATTGTTAATATACAGAGTTTTTAAATCTATAGATCTTACATTTGGAAGTCTTATTTATTAGTTCTTATAAATTTTTGTAGATTTTGTTGTATAGTATATAACATATTCTCAGCAATATTAACATCCCTTCCCTCCCAATTCTTAGAACTGTATTTCATTTTCTCATTATTGCAAAGTGCATCTGAGTGGGAATATAAATAAAAGGCTTACCATTATTCTCTTGCTTTAAAGAAGATCTATCTAGTATATGAACATTGTGAATTTACATAGTCATCCTATTTCAAAATAAATTAGGGCAGAATACAACAAATAAGCGCTTCATGGCACAATATTTTGATCTATTGAGATGACTCTTTGGTCCTTTTTGGGACAAATAATAGATTTTAGTTACTCAACAAGTTAAAAAAAGAAATCAATGATTATATATCATCATGTTGTATTTTGTAATTCCCTAATTCTGATTAGCCCTTAGTTTTGGAGTCTGTTTTCTTAAGTGATAACAAGTAGGATTATTTTGGACTGCTATTCTGGCTGTATCTGTTGCCATGAACTCTCCCATAAAATACCCAGACCAGTTTCTTAAATGCTCAGAGTTCTCCTGCAGCTTGTGGAGACACAGGCCTGTTTCTCTGCTGGTTTTATAAACTGGCAAGCAGAAGCTGGTTAGTTTTGCTGCTCTTTTGTTTGCATGCTTTGTTCTTCAGAGAAATGGTTTTGTGATACTGAGTATTTTGTTGGATAAGTAAGATTTTTATGATTTTCCAGTTTCATTTACTTTTTATTTTTAATTATTTCTTTTATTTTTGAGATTATAAAATAATTTCATCATTTTGCCCATTCTCTTTCCTCCCTCCAAACCCTTTCACATACCGTTCCTTGCTCTCTTTCAGATTCATGGCCCCTGTTTTCATTAATTGTTGGTACATACATATGTGTATATGTATGTATACACATATTCCTAAATACATAAATACAGCTCAGTCCTTTGTTTTTAGGAATAAAAAATGATTTTTTAGTATCTTAAATTTTATACTTTAAATTTGTTTATACTGTTTTTAATAGAGTTGTCTCTTTTTATCCTTTGCCCTGATTAATATGGGCAAGGTTTTGTTTATTTAATCCTTTTCAACTAAAACTTTCGGTTGTGTTTATCTGTTCTGTTTTTATTTATATTCCACTTCCTGAATGTCTGTCCTCAGCATTGTTTCCTTTCTTTTTTTCTTCCTCTGACCTCTTCACTTGTAGTTGTGGCAATTAACTTCCTTTTTTTTAAAACTTCCTTTTTATTTATTCTTTATGTCTTTTGCATCATGCCTCCCGGTCCCACCTATCTCCTCCCCTCAAATATTAAAATAAAATAAAAAAGGGAAAAATCTCGTCATGGAAGCTGCAGTGTGACCCAGTGAGTCACGCAGGAAACCCCTTTATCCATACATTTTTACATGCAGGCATTCATTACAAAGAATCATTGGTTTGGTCTGAGGCCCTCGGTCTCTGTTACACCATCGACACTGGGCCCTCACTGGGACTCTTCCTGGTGCTGCCCTGTGTTGTGAAAATCCTCCAGCCCTGGGTCTGCAGGACACACACACACACACACACACACACACACACACACACACACACACATCCTGCCCTGCTCCAGCAGATCACAGATGTGGATGTTGGGTTGGGCTAACACATAATCCTGGTTCTGGGCCTGGCTAGTTGCAGGATTTGTCAGCCCGCCAGCTCTCCGCTGTCTTCATCACCAGGGTGAGCTCTCCTGCATTGCCCTGGCTAGTTCACCCTTTGCAGCAATGATCAAGAGGCGGGCGGGCGGTTCTCTAGCTTTCAAGTCTTCAGGGTCGGTTGTCCCACACTCACACTTTCGGGGCCAGCTCTACTGTGTTGCCCAGGCGAGGTGCAGAGGCCGCTCTCCCGAGTGCGAGTGCTGCAGCTGGTGAGAGGATGGGTCAGGTCCCCCATCTCTGTAGGTGGTGAGGAGCAAGGGGAAGAGGGAATGTTGTTCTCACCCATGCCGCAGTATGGCATACTAGAGGGGAGTGACCTGCTCTCTCATTTTCAGGCTCTCAGGGCCAGTTCACCCATGCCCCTGCGAACAGGGTCAGCTCTATGGTGCAGCCCAGGTGAGGTGTAGGATCCTCTCTCCAGAGTACTTCAGCCAGTGAGAGGTGGGGCCAATTCTGTGCAGCCCTATCCTCTCTGCCATTGGCGGTATCAGGAGCCACGGACATCAACAGAGACCACGGCTGCATCAGAGCCTGAACCCAGACATGGGCCCCAGCAGAAGCCCAGGCCCAGACATCACCATGGCCCTGGGTTTCAATGAGGCCACTCACCTCAGCCTGCTTCTCACTTGTTTTGCCTCTTCAGATACATCTCTGTCCACTGGACTTGAACCATTCTGTCTTTCTCTCTCTCCCATATCACACCATACATTTGCTCACCATAGTAGTGCCCATCTGCCTGGTGACATAAGATGCCAGGTGGTCCAGTGTTTTCTCCCAGGAGCCCGGGACGGACTGCCCCAAGCTGGCATGTGGGTCACTTTGTGCTGCTTAGACCATCATGGCACTGGGTAAGACCATGCTTCCTCATCACAAAGAAATCATAATAGTGACCAACCACCCCGTGCCATGCTCCTGGTTAGTGTGGAGGTGTTGCTTGAGTTCTTTTGCGGGCCTGGCTTAGAAAGTCCGGGGTGCAATCTGTTGAGTTCCACCTGCCCCAGATGCATGGCATGGGGCTGAGGTATTGCTGGAGTCCTCTCGAGGGCCTACAATTAACTTTATCTTTGATTTTATATACAAAGTTCTAGACTTTTCTCCATGAGCAATTTTTACATTGCATAAATTTTTAATTTTTAATTTTTTTTTGATTTTTCGAGACAGGGTTTCTCTGTGTAGTTTTGGTGCCTGTCCTGGATTTCACTCTGTAGACCAGGCTGGCCTCAAATTCACAGAGATCTGCCTGGCTCTGCCTCCCAAGTGCTGGGATTAAAGGCGTGTGCCACCATTGCCTGGCTTAAAATGTATTTATTTTTATATTATATGTATGAGTGTTCTGCCTGTATGCATGTATGTGTACTATGTACAAGTGGGTGGAGGCCATTAAAGAGTATCAGACCCCTGGAACTGGAGTTACAGATGACTGTGAACCATCATGTAGGTGCTGGGAAACAAACTTAGGTTCCCTGCAAGAGCAGCAAGTGCCCTTAATTGCCAAACCATCTTTCTAGTCCAAGGTTTAAAATATTTTTTATTTTTACCACAAAATATTTTAAAATATCTAATGTATTATTTATTTGTCTCATAAATTATTCTCTTGTAACTTAAGAGGAAACAGGAGGCTGTGTTTGTAGTTATGCTTGTCAATGTAGAAAACATGAATACACCATCGTAAGTCTGTTAGAGGTTGGGAGGTAGCTCTGTGTTTCAGCCATTGCCACACAAGCTGGAGGACTGGAGTTCAGACCCCAACAACCTATGTAAACATAAGATGGGCATGGTTTTCTGCCTGTAACTCCAGCTTGGAAGGCAGAGACAGGGTGCCCAGATCAAACTGGCTAGTGAGACTGAACATGTTGACAAGCTCCGGGTTTGGTTGAGAGACCCTGCCTCAATGAATAAGGTGGGAGAGGAATGGAGGGTGATTCTGTATGTCAGCCTCAGGCCTCCACATACACACTCGCCCACAGGTTCATGCACCTGCACACACCTGTGTCCAAACATGTACATGTGCACATCTCTCTCTCTCTCTCTCTCTCTCTCTCTCTCTCTCTCACACACACACACACACACACACACACACACACACACACACACACGGGAGGAAACTGTTAGAGCTAATGTACAAAAACAGTAAGATGTGGGTACACCAATAAGAAACTTGGTGAAAGAAATGAAGACAGCAATCCAGTTGACAATGGCTGAAAACAAAAGAAAACACAGGAATCAGCTTTAACCAAGAAAATAAAATATCCCGACTGCAAAAATTATAAACTACAGATGGAAGAAATCGAAGACATAGACAACCAGACTATCCTAGGCCATCTACAGATCCGATGCAGTTCCTACCAAAATATAAATGACTTTTTTTCCACAGAAAATTTCCTAAAATTCATACAGAGCCACAGAGATCCAGAATAGACAAAATATTCCTGATTAAATCAAACCAAGCAAGCAACATGCTATAAAATCACAAGATCTGACTTCAAAACACACTACAAAATTATGGTTACTAACACAACAAGGCACTAACATAAACATGCATGGAAGCCAACAGAATATAGTGTACAAGCCAAAAATCCCGCATTCATACTGCTCACTAATTTTTGACGAGTCTACCGGGGCCATACGGTCATGTCAATACATACAGAGATGTCAACGTCTTCCATAAATGGTGCTGGGAAAACAGACTGTATATACACAGAAGAGTGAAGTTGGATCCTTGATCTCATCGTACACAAAAGCCAATTCAAAATGAGTCAAAGAGCTAAATGCTCAGTCTGAAACTATGACAGGACCACAAGAAAGGATGCGAAAAACAAGTACGTGAAACAGTCCTCAGCATCACTAACTGTCAGAGAAAATATCTATTAAAACCACAGTGAGGTACCATCTCACTCCAATTAGAGCTATCATCACTAAAAAGACAAAATGACAACAAGTGGCTTGTGGGGATGCGATTTCATAAGCCATTATGAAAAACAGTATGAAAAATCATCAGAAACCTAAAATTAGAACTGCTGAGTGATCAGAACCCTGCTACAGGGTGTACATGCAAGGGAGAAGAAATCATCCTCCCAAACAGATACCCACACCTACGGAAGTGTGAGTCACAATAATTACAATATGAAGTCCACATAAAATTCAGGCGATGAGTAGGGAAGGAGATTGTGGCATACCTATGCAGTGGATTCTCCAGCCATAAAAAAAGATGGGGGGCCTATCACTTACAGCAATTTGTGTGGAGTTAGACTTACTATCTTAACTAAATAAGCCAGACGCGGAAAGGCAAATGTCATGCACTCTCACTGCTTGGTGGAGACTAGTCAAACAGTCGTTAAGAACAGAGTGGAATGATGGTCACTTATAATTGGGAAGGGCACAGGCAATGGGCTGGGAAAAATGCAAGAGAGAGCATCCAAACCCAGTCGGAGTGGGAGAATCTCTCCAGGACTTAGCCTGGTAGTGCGACAGTACCTTAAACAACTTGGTTTGTCCAAAGTGACTGAAAGAGCACGGAATTCCCAGCACACAAGCCAGTGGATGTCAAATGAGACAGAAATGCTGACTAACTGCTTTGATTGTGTCCCATCATTACATATATAGAATTAGCATAATGTAAAAATATTATGTCCCAATGAAATAAGAATTGAAGTGTCAACTTCTCTTTGGTTTTTGTGTCTATTTTTTTTTCATGTTGCATGGAGAAAAGGAACTGTATCAGGCTGCTTGGAGTGTGTTGATCTTGCAGAAGCCTACTTTAGATGCAGACACCGTCTGCCTCATACAGATTATTACATAAGCCTTGTCTTGCTGATATAACGTCTTTGGAAAACCAGAAGTAAGTTTTTAGATTTTTATTTTCCTGAAGAGTACAAATATTTTTAGTTGTGCAGGGAGAAGACAGCATTTGGGGGAAAAAAATCCAGTAAAGATGAAAACATCAGCGCTCGAAAAGGTTCCTATTGAGCATGTTAGACACTTTTCCGTTACTGCAGCAAAAGGACAGAGACAATCAGCTTAAATAGGAGGAAGGTTTATCGTGGCTTACGGTTTGGGAGGCTTTGGTCTGCAGGCCCAGTGGGTCTTGTGACTTTGGGGCCCTTGGCATGCATGCAGCACCTCATGGCGAGGGCCAAACGGCAAAGTGAATTGTCCATTTTGTGCCTGGGATACGGATGACAGAGAATTGGAAATGTCTTGAAGTCACACTTCCAGTAACACCAAATTTCTCCACAGGCCCTGCTTTTTAGAGGTTCCACCATTTCCCAACTGTACCAAGCTGGGCACCAAGGCTCCAGTACACCAGCCTCTGGGGAACATTCCAGATCCAAACCACAGCATCCAACTTCAGACAGAGCTTGAGAGCTGGCTCTGAGATTAAACCTCTTGCCACACTTTGGCACTTCAGACCAACCAGAGTTCAAACCCCAGAACACACATAAAGGCGAGGCGAGCATGGCAGCCCACCTGTCATTCAAACTCTCTGAGGGTGGGCACAGGTATCA
>CABHPR010109314.1:17393-31872 GCA_902168415.1 Peromyscus melanophrys
ACACACACACACACACACACACACACACACACACACACACACACACACACAGAGACACACACATAAGAGACACACACAGAGACACAGACACACATACACACACACACGTACATACATTTATGGAGAGAAAGAGATATAGATATATGATCTATCTACCATCTATGTATTTTCATACATATCTCTTGAAAATACACTCAATATATCTTGAGCATATCAATACTAATTTATCTGCACATATCATATACATCTTGACTGTATGTCAGTATCATATAGCTATATTAATCTATCATCTACCCTTTTGCCCACACCCTCCTGTTTCGCCTTCTCTGTGGAACTCTGAATGGTACATATATTTGGGAAAATCTGCTTTGAGAACGTGACGTTTGTGTTGAGCTCTGAAGAATATAATAAAATAAGAGCCAGAAAAAAATAATTCTAGCAAAATGAGAATTTGAGGATAAAAGCCAGAGGCAGAAAGAACCAGAGCATATGCAATTATCAGGAGACTAGATCAGAGAGGAAAGCAGGAGCCAGACAAGGAAGGCGCTCGAATGCCGTCCCTGAAAACATCAAGAAGCCGAACAACTGGCTTTCAATAAATGATTGTTTGGCAAAATGAGTTCCTGGTAAGTAATTTCCAAACCACTGAAAACTGTTCTCTAGAGCTGGAAAAAACACACCACTGTTTTCATCCTCATTCTTTGATGGTTTTCACAGAGTAACCCATGGTGAAAGCCCTGGAAGGGGAGGATGCTGATAAAAGCCGGCCGAATCATCCCTGAACATCAGAGGATGACGGATGAGCAGCCAGCCTCCTCTCGTGTTTGTCCTCCTTGGCGTTTTTGTCTGTTGTTGCAGAATACACACGCCGTCGTGAGGATCCTGACCACCCTGTGACACATGTCACAGGCTCAACACAGACCCAGGAAACTTCTCCTCCCAGGAAGCCAGCCCGAGCTCTGCACAAGAGCGCCCTCTTCTGCGCAGTCGCAGTCCAGCCTTCAGATGAAGGTTGAGGCGACCCCTGTCTGGCAGGCCAGGGGCTCCAATGAGCCCACTGTCAGCAAGTCAGAGGAGTCCAAGGAAGTCCTTATGGACCACTGCCATCCCCCGGGGCACATGCATCCAGGATCCTTCTAATATTATCTAAGAAAGTGGAAGGGATGAAGGAAGAGATTGAGTTCAGGATACCTCCCCAAAGGGTTCAACAAAACAGGGATGAAAAGGAAGCTCAGATACTCCGTCTTATGAATGAGCTCAGAATCCATAGTCAGAGGGATGTTCGGAAGTAACCAGAGAAGGTGGAGCCAACATGTGCCCAGGGCTTCAGTCAGTCCTGCCAGGCTGCTTGTGGAGTCACATAGATGAAGGAATCAGGTCTCTGAGATAATCCAATCCTGAAGCCTGCATGCTTCATCCCTGAAGGATATTCTCAGTTTTCTTTTTCTTTTTTACTTTTCTTTTTAGTATACAGCACCACATAGGGTCATGTTAATGCAAATATATAATGACCTTCACATGTATTCCCGCCTGTATACCCCAGCCATCGTTCTCGCCTTCCTCCTCTTGTGAACTCTGCTTTGCTCCCCAAAGAATTTTGCTTCCCCTCTCATGTCATCAGTACATATATGGTTCTGTGTGTCTGTAACATGTCGGATCCACAAATGAAAGAAAACGTGTGTTGTGTAGTCTAGAACACACCATCAGACCCCCAAAATGATCATGCCAATCAGAGCTATATTTTCACTATATACAAGAAACTGAGGCTCAGAGAGGTGAGTGATTTCTCCACAGACACAAAGCAAATGCAGGAATTAAGATGAGTACTTAAAGGCCACACACACACCATCCTGTTACAGACCAATCTGAACAAGAGAAAGTCAATAGTCATTATAGATGTGGCTGAGGAGAGGATATCAATTTTAATTATAGTTAAGGCTGGAATTTGGAAGGCTCGTGGTCACTTCTCCCTCTGTTATCTTATAGGACTTCAAGCCAAAACAACAGTGTGAATGTATGTATGTAGAGGTCAGAGGTCAACCTCAGCATCACTCCTCTGGTGTCATACACTTTATTTTGAGACAGGGTCTCTAGCTGTCCTGTAACTTATCAAGCAAGCAGGGCTGGCTGGTAGAGCAAACCCCAGGGCTCTGCCTCTCTTCATCTCCTAACCCTAGTCTCTGCCTCTCTCCATCTCCCAACACCAAGTTCTGCCTGCCTCTGTCTCCCAACCCCAGGGCTCTGCCTCTCTTCATCTCCCAACACCAGGGTTCTGCCTGTCTCCATCTCCCAACCCCAGGGTTCTGCCTCTCTCCATCTCCCAACACCAGGCTTTGCCTCTCTCCATCTCCCAACCCCAGGGCTCTGCCTCTCTCCATCTCCCAACCCTAGGGCTCTGCCTGTCTCCATCTCCCAACACCAGGGTTCTGCCTGCCTCCATCTCCCCAGGCAGACAGCACCATGCCTGGATTTTTATGTGGGCTCCGAGGGACTGAATTTAGATCCTTATGCTTACTAGGAAAGCCCTTTACTGACTGAGCTATTGTCCCAGCTGTTCAGTCAAAACGTTCTTGTACAACCACACTGTTTCCAAGGCCTTTGAATCTTTCATGGAGTGTCACAGCAAATGGGGTTTCTTTCGGCAAGCACAGGAGTCTGACAGGCAGCAAAGCCTAGACACAGGAAAAGAGCTCAGATTAGCCTCACTGAGTTTCCCCTGTCCTCACCCTTGAGGGTAGAAGACCCCTGAGTTTTGTATTTTATTTCCTCTTTTTCACTTCCAACTGCATAGAAATGTCCTTAGAGATTGATCCCTCCATCCTTCTTTCCCTACATCAGAAGAAGACCCACCTGGCCTCCCTCCCCATCTTGATAGCATCACCCTCAACCCTAGTCCCCCATTCTGGAGTGCACAGCTCTTCCTTAGGCCACTGTCCTATGCACAGAACCCATCAGCCACCAGTGCTCTGAACCTGGGGCTGAGGCTTATTCTGGACCTGTTTCCAGGTGATTTTTCAGCTCTCTATCAGTATTTAGCAGCCCTGACTTCCCTGATGGGAGAAGACTAATTAAAATGACAAACCCAGCATTGATTTATTACTAATAGGATGAAAACAATAAACAACCCTGTCGTTGCTAATGGGATTCCTCTCTCCAGCCCTGCCCCTACATACAACTGCTCCACAGGGAAAGGGATGGAGTCAAGGCTGCAGGTGGAAGAGTCCAGTCTTCTCTCACCACTGGGACTTCTTCATTGCTTCCTCACCATGTCTCCTCCTTAGATACAACACACACACACACACACACACACACACACACACACACACGCATACAAATGCATAAACACACACACATACACACATACATATATACACACAAATGCATACACATACATACACACACAAATGTGTACACATAAATACACATGCATACAAACGCATATGCACACATACACATATACACACACACAAATGCATACACATACATACATATACACACACATATACCTCTGCTGGAATCATGGAGAGGCTGGGCTGTGATAGGCTTCTGGCACCTCCTCTCATCTAGAGGCAGCTGTTAACATCTGTACTTGACAGGTGAGGACACAAGGGAGGTAAGGGTTCTCTTGGGTTCAGGAAGGTGTAAGACAGAATATTAATGAGCTCTGCCATCTGAGACATGCAGCAGTTCTTTCTTCTCCCAAAGTACCTTTTTAATAGTTAAGGCAGCAACTTAGTAAACATGGGACATGACTGTATGAAAGTTGCTGATCTCCAACTGGGAATTCAGTGACATAATGGAAGTGGGGCGTGGCCCCTCTCAGAAGGAGGCTGGCACACTAAAGATGGTGAGAGTTTTCTCCTCCAGTCCTGCCCAAGCCCACAGCCACTCAGACCAAAATAAACACACAGATGCTTATATTAATTAAAACTGTTCAGCCTAATGGCTCAAGCTTCTTGCTAGCTAGATCTTACATCTTAAATTAACCCATTTCTATAAATTTATACCTTGCCACAAAGCTCATGGCTTACAGGTTTCTTTACATCTTGCTTCTCATGGCAGCGGTGGCTAGCAGCAACTCCTGACTCAGCCTTCTTGTTCCCAGAATTCTCCTCTCTCTTTGTCCCACCTATACTTCCTGCCTGGCTACTGGTCAATCAGCATTTTAGTTATACAGAGCATATCCACAGTACTTCCCCTTTTCTTTTTTTTTCAAAAAGGAAGGTTTTAACTTTAACATAGTAAAATTGTATATAACAAAACAATTATCAAGCAATAATTACAGTTACAATATTTAGTCTATTTATAATATCATCTATTTGTATTTGGCAAAATTAAAGAAGATATCCTATCTATCCTATATTTGTGAGTCTAAGGTTTCATATCTAACTTATCTTTTATCATAACTAAGGAAATTATAACTATCTAGTCTTTAACTACATCAAAGACCTCAAAAGGATATAATATTACCTGAGAAACGGGAGAAGGATGCAAGCAACTTTTGGGAATCTTGTGAGAGTAGACAGAGACAGCTGGCAGCCTGGACAGTCACCCAAAGTTCCTCTGTAAATTTGGGGCATCTGTTTTCAGCCCACAGGCCTAGAGTCTCTCAGTCACTTCTCTCTGTGTTCTGTAGAATGTCTGGCAGTTTCCTCTGCAAAGCAGGAACCTAAAGGACCATCTTGCCTTGCAAAGTTCAGTGGTCACCTTCCTATGGGTCCTGCATGTCCAGTTGATACATCATTTTGTCAAAGCTACTCCATGGTACATTCCTGCCAAATTACACAGAGGTTTCTGCAAGCTGTGCAACATGGTACATAGTGGATATAGCTTTTGCTACTAAAAAAAAAGAGGTTTCTGGGCTACATGCTGCTTTGATAGAAGCAGAGACCCACTGCTTCTGAGAGTTGATGGTACACATGGCTTCCAGACCCAGAGGTGGTGGTAAACGTACCACCACCATGTTGGGAAGCTGAGGTAGGTGGAAAATGCTGCAGTTTAAAGCAATAGATTCACAATAAGACAGATTCAGATGGGATAAACCTCTAAATGGTTTACAATGTGTGTAAAAATGTACATAGGCTTGAAAGAGAGAAAAATGTAATGTATGCAGGTATATAAAGAAATAGATAGTTTTAAAAAATAAAGCATTTAAAGAAAAAGTAAAAGTAATATAAAAAATAAGCCACATAAAGATGGATATCACACAGAGAATCTGGATTGTGTTGTCTTTGGGATTTTTAACTTCAGAAAGACATTTGATTGTAAAGACTGCTCAGTTAAACCAATATGTATATTTTAAAGATACCTTGACTTCAAAATTTGGATCTAAGGATATGTTGCTTTGGAAAGGAGGCTCTGCTTTTGTTTCCACAGAAAACAAGAGACTATGGATTTGTTCCAGATTAAGATACATCAGTTTTGACCAGCCAAGACCCCCTGAAAGGTCTCCGATGATGGTTTCAAGACAATACAGCCTCACGGACAACTCCATAATCCTAAAATTTTCTTTGTGTCCCCATAAGCATACAGCACCCTCATCCAGTAGGAAGTAGTATGAGAAGCTACACCCTAATTCCCAAATATACCAAGCTGGCTTTGGAGATGGAATTGGCTCACTCCTTCTCTAAACCCAAGCATATTGCTAAAAGGAAAGGTTGAAAGATTCTTCTGTTCCATATCAGAAGACAATGCTGTAATTCCTTGGATCCCAATTATACCCATGGCTAGATGTCCGGCATGGGAGACCCAGAGGTACCCAGTGCCCCTGTGTGCTCAAGCACAATCTGTGTGCTCAAACACAAACTATGTTATGTCATTTTTTGGTCTATCCATGTAGATCCTTTCTTGATCTCATCTCCACAACTGGCCAGTTTATCTCATTTCTCTTTCTTCCAAGGATCTGAGGTGCCAGGCACATCCTTCTAGGTGGCCACTTAAATCATATAGTCAAGTCTCAGGATATGAGTCTCTTGCACAGGCCACCCTGAGCAAGCAATCAAAAATGTCTTCCTGCCTGTGACCAATGTACTCAAGAGAACAACTGGGTAGGGGAGTATTGATTTTTGTTTCCATGCTGCAATGATGGCAGGAACATGCAGGGGAGGGCTTCTCACCACATAGAGCACAGAGAGGAGAATGCAAGGAAAGGTGGAGGCCACATATGACTCTCAAAGCTCTGCCCCCAGTGGCCTACTGTGTCTAGATGCACCCTGCCTTCCAAGGTTTCCACTAGATCTCAAAATAGCCTGCCAGCTGGGGACCAAGCACTCAATACAGAACCCTGTGTCATTTAAACTTTCCTTTTAGAATCAACTCAGAAATATTTTCTACATAAGTCTTTAATATTTTGCTCTGTTTGTGTGGTAAAAATACCCATTCTAAGTTACTATCTTCTCTCTGCATTAAAGGTAAAATACCCAAAATACAATCAAGCTCTGCATCCCAATGATCCACATGTGCATCCTGTAATTTCCTTATTTTAACCAGAGCCAATTCTCTCTTGGCTTCAGCTGATAATTTTCTTGGACTATTTAAGTCCTTGTCACCTTGTAAGGTTTGAAATAAATTACTCAGTTCTTGAGTTGTTAATCCAATTGTGGGTTGTAGCCAGTTAATGTCTCCCAGCAATTTTTAGCCATCATTAAGACTCCATAATTGATCTCTCCTGATTTGTACCTTTGGGGTTGAATTTTTTGTAAACCTATTTTATATCCTAGGTAATAGAATCTCCTCTTTTACCTTTTCAGGAACAATTTGTAATCCCCAGAAAGGCAACATTTTCTTTATTTCTTCAAACATTTTCTCTAAGGTATCTACATTTGAATCAACTAGTAAGATATTGTCCAGATAATGGTAAATTATAGATTGACGAAACTGAACATGAATTATTTCCAATGGATGTTGTATAAAATATTGGCACGGAGTGGGACTGTTTAACATCCTTTGTGGGAGAACTTTCCACTGATATCTTTTAATGAGCTGAGAATTATTATAAGTAGGCATCATGAAGGCAAATTTTTCTCTATTCTGTTCTTGTAAAGATGTAGTGAAGAAACAGTCTTTTAAATCAATCACTATAACAGACCATCCTTTAGGTAATAGAGAAGGCAGGGGAATTCTAGGCTATAGAGAGCTCATCAGCTGAATCACTTTATTTATGGCTCTCAAATCTGCTACTATTCTTCATATTCCAGATTTCTTTTTAATGACAAATATAGGAGAATTCTAAGGACTAGATGATTCATCAATATGTTGAGCATTTAGCTGCTCCTGTACCAGCTCTTCTAAGGCCTGTAATTTTTCTGATGTCAAAGGCGTTGTTCTACCCAGACAGGTTTGTCAGTTAACCATTTTGGAGGTCAAGCTGTTGGTACCTTTGAAAGATCAGCAACTATTGTTCCTTGTCTATGTACAACTGGAATGGTCTGTGACTATTCTTTTATACTACCTTTTAATATTCTTCCCAGAAATATACATTAGTTTATAGTTTGTTTCTGAGATTGGAGAAATGTTAATCTGGGTATCCCGTTGCTGTAACAAATCATGTCCCCATAAATTCATTGCTGTGTTAGCCACATATGGCTTTGATTTTCCTCTCTGTCCTCTGGCCCTATAAATTTGACCTATCTTGAGCTTTGTTTTTCCTAAGATAAAGTTCCAATCCCTAAAAGCTGAACAATTACCTCTTGAAGAGGCCAATTTGGATGCCAAGATTCTGGTGCAATTATTGTTATATCTGCCCCTGTGTCTACCAGACCCTCAATTACAATGTCATTTATTTGTATTTTTAACTTTGATCATTTATAGAAGTTTGCCAAAATATTTCCTTTATGGTTTTTCCTAAAATTTTTCTTTTGTTTTCTAAAGCATCTAGGGAAGTATGGTTTTTACAATAGGCATTAGGTCCTTTAATTACTCTGTGGAAGAGTTTCCCCCATGGTGTCAGGGGATGAATGAACCAAATTTGACATGGGGGACTGGAAGAGGCATCACCAAGATGTTTCCCAATGGCAAAGGGTTACTTTGTCTGTCCCTTGTTGATATGCATTTGTTGGTCCAATGTCAACCTTTGCCATACTTTCTGTATACTCCAGAAGGCTGAAGCCTTCCGTTTGGTTTATCTCTAGAGAAAGTGTTGTTCTAGGAATGGCCTGCCTACAATCATTTTTCAGGTGACCTTATGTACTACAGCTAAAACATTTGACATTTTGATTTTTCTTCAAGCCTCTAGAAATCATCTCTCTTATCCAAGTGTCATCATGGTTGTGAGATTAAATATTGACTGTATCTTGGATCCATTCCTCTACAGGTGCTTCATCATAATATTGTTTCCCATTTTTTAATGTGGGGAAAAAACCCTCCCTCTCTTTTTTTTATACTAATTTCCCCTTTTAAGAATTTCAAGTTGTTTCACCAAATCTGCTGACAATGACAGGGAAGTATAAGGTTGGTTGTTGCTGTGTAGAACATCTGTGCAGAGAACACAGGCAATGCACAGCCTGGCTGAGGATAGCTGCCACTGATCACATATCAGCAGCCTAGGAGGGGGTCCAGGGAAAGCCCACAACCCTCAGGGAAAAGGAGCCAAAGAGCCAGCCATCTGAAAGGTGGACACAGGGGAACATGCAGAAGCAGCACATGTGACAGGCAGGAAGTGAGAGCACATAGCTGCCTCAAGGTAGAGCTGGCTGGTGGTGAGGGGCTAACTCCAGTGGAATTTGGAGCCCAGGCAGCTGTGAAGTTTGGGCCTTGTGGAGATTGCTGTAGAAAGGCTGCAACAGGGAAATCCCAGACTTGCTCAGAGGGTTTGAAGAAGATAAGGAAAAGCCAGCTGGTGGCATGTTGACTCTGGTGGGTGCAGCTTCCATGTGCAGCTCCAGCAGGTGCCAGCAGCTGCAAAGCCACAGGCAAGAGGCTATCTCATGAATCTGTGCCCCAAAAGTTGGACACCAGATGAAGCACTAATCTAATTAATCTTTATCAATAAAAATTCATGCCTCTCTGCTTCCTGATTGTGGGTGTAATGGGACGAGCTGCTTTAGGTTCCTTATTCCTTGACTTTCCCCCAAGATTGACTGCATCTTGAACTATTTACCAGAATGTCCTTTCTCCAGTAACTTTCTTTTGTTAGAGTATTTTTATCACAACAGAAGGAAAAAAATCTAAGAAAGACTCTAATCTTTATTCACTGGTATTTTAAAATAAAATATTGATATATAAAAAAATTCAGGAGTCAGATATCAGGATATGAATCTGAAAGAACAGAGAAGCAGGGAGCAGCCACCAGTCACTTCCTACCTCTACCATTCCTCTGTCCAAAAGGGCTGAGATCCTCTCCCTCAGCCTTGCCATACTACTTCCTGTCTCCTCTCTGTCTACTGTCCTCCAAACCTCTATGGTCAGCTAGTGGTCAGCTCTGCCCTCCGACTCCAAGTAAGCTTTATTTGTCAGAACACAATCAAAATATCACACAACAAAAAAGTACTTGCTGAATAAATGAATGAAAGTCCCCACTACATGCAATGATTAATCACCTTATCAAATTCAGTTTAAACAAATGATCAGAGATGTGTGTAACACACATATGCAACCATTCAATCCTGTGGCATCTCTCACAATATGTGCTAGCTGTCTACAGTCAGACCAGCCACAAGGTACACAAGAGAAAAGTTGGCTTTTTCTATAGTACAGTCATCACTGTGTTTCATGAGTCTGTCAACAACGGGAAAGTGGTCCCTTAAGCCTAAAATGGAGCTAAGGGTTGGAAGATGGCTCATTGGATAAAGCACTGGCTACACAAGGATGAAGACTGGAGCATGTGTCCCAGGACTCATGTGAAAGACAGGCACGGCAGTATGCTTCTCTAATTCCATGTCAAGATGAGAGGTGGAAACACTGGAATCCCAGGAAGTTAGCAGGCCAGCCAGACTGGTGTACACACCAGCAAACAACAAAAGACCCTGTCTTAGGGGTGGATGAGATAACTCCTAGGGTAAGGGAGCTTAGCTTGTCTCCAAACCTGATGACCTGAGTTCCATCCTTGGAACATGGGTAGGAGGCAAGAATCAGCTCCTGAAAGTTGTCCTCTGACTGCTACACAAGCATCATAGCAGCTGTGCCCACAGGAAAACACACACACACACACACACACACACACACACACACACACACACACACACACACACTGCCCCTGACTCTATGCACCATTTTATCTTATTTGAAACAAAGAACACACAGATTAGCAGTTCACTGCACTAGCATCCAATGGTAGCTAAAGGGTTAAGTGTTACTGGCTAGTGGGGTTGGATTTTTCATCTAGATTCTTCCACTTTCTATCTGTGTGATCTGATACAACAGCATGACATAATTTTCACCATCTCCATGAAAGAATCTATAGTGTTTCTCAAATAGATCGGTGGTATATATAAGATCACAGGTAGACTCTAAAATGAGTGGAGGAGTAATAAGACCTGTGTATAGTGATTTCAGAGAACTAGACTTCCACAAATGCCAGGTGTAGAAGTCATCATCGCATTATCCCGCTGAGCAAATACTTCGTTAATTTTTCAATATATATTGTCATTTAACTTTCATGGGTTTTAGCTTAAGCAGGTCATTAGTATCCAAAGTGCTAGCTTATAATAATTATACAACTGTCTCACCTCAGTGCCTGACATAATGACTTATCATCAATAAAGAATTTAATTTCATCTGCTAATCACACTTCATAGTATTCAGAATAAGTCTGAGGTCTCAAGTACATATACATATGCCACGCCACTAAATGTTATCACAGTCACAAGTCACCAAATGGTGGGATTACATTCTGAGGATGGTGTTTCCAGGTAATTTAGTTGTGTGAATATCATACAAGGCATTTTCATAAAACTAGGCACTGTATGCAATCATAAGCCTAGACCGTGGGGTGTGCATGTGGACATAGCGTATTGATCCTGGGGCCTTATCATTCAAAACAACACCACACAGCTCATGGCTTACCAGTATCTGTATATCATGTTTCTCATGGCAGCGGCTGGCAGCATCTCCTGACTCAGCCTTCTACTTCCCAGAATTCTCTTCTCTGCTTGTCCCGCCTATACTACACTTCCTGCCTGGCTACTGACCAATCAGCATTTTATTTATCAACCAATCAGAGCAACACATTCACAGCATACAGAAAGACATCCCCAGCACCCTTCCTTCCTTTCTTCCACCCTTCTTTCCTTCCTAGCATTTCCCCACCTCCCTATCTTCCTCACCCCTCCTTCCCTTCTACCTCCTTCTTTTATCTTTCCTTTTATTCCTAATGGTTTGTTTTTCCTCTTCAAGCCTTCAGTCCTCTGGGAGTCATCCTATGCCTTGACCAATGTAGCAATGGGTACAGTGCCAGCACTCTCTGCCCTGGTCACATGATCCTCCTGTCCCCACAGCAGAAGGGTCTGCTTGACCACCTTCCTTTTCGACCTGCTCTTTCCTGAATCTAGTCATGTCTTCTTGAAAATGTCCCCATCCTTGTCACAGCCTTTCTTATATGTACTGCCCGGTGGTTTCTGTGATAGTCGCAAACACAAATAATGATGCCCATGTGAAGTCCTTTATTCTATGATTAAGTGACTCCCCTTTCCAGACCCTTCATGGTCAGGACTGAGGCATTTCACAGCCTGTCTCTTCATCCTTCTTCAGTCTTGACCATTTACAACAAGCACTTCTAAAATGCTGGGTGCAGAGAAAATCCAAAGTTTAGGAACCCCCGGGCAAAGCTGCCTGCGACAGGGTGACATTTAATTTTAGGATCCCAGGGGGTCAAGACACCCTTTGCAGCCTTGGCCTGCTGGAGAGATAATGAGCCTCTTCCCTTTTTAGCCTCTTCCCTGAAGTAACCAAAGCTCCTTCTCATGGTTACAAGGGTTAGCTAGCACCACACTTCACGGAGGGAGGGATGCACCTACTTACCGTAGACCAGTTAATCCTGACTGCTTTTGGCAAGGACCGAGTTTGCACAAAGCTAATCTCCCCCAAGCCCAGGGTTTAAGAAGACCAGTTTTCTAAAAGACTATACCTAACTGCTTCCTCAGAATCTCCTGGAATTCATTTTTTGTTGGTCTATAGACCAATGCAGTTGGACCACACAGCTGCTCAGACCACACCCTTCTCAATACATTAAAAATAAATTGACCCAGGAAGAAACAACGTAGCACTGGTTGCAAGTAGGGAAATGACCTACAACCATAGATTTTCAAAAACAGAAATGAAAATAGAGTGTGCAGGCCACATTTTCACATCAATACCCTCCCATCCCACTCAGAACTGTACAAACTGGATTTTCTGACTGTACTTCATGCAATCATTGGAAATTAGTTGTCACTTCATTTTGAAATTTATTTCCTGGCTAGAAACCAGGGCTTGGAAGAAAAAGAAAAGATTTACTCAGTTAGTCAACGAATAAAGAGTCCCGTTTGTCTCATGTAGACCAGTCTTTGAACGAAGATGCTCTTCCTGCTTGGGGGAGAGGGTGGGCATTTACTTCTCTTAGAAGTTAGGATACAATGGGACATGGTTACAGCCAGCAGCAATGACCTTCTCCCTGGCTGGAAAGATTTGGAAATTATTCTTCACACACAAAGGAGAAACAGGATGGAGGGAGAGCAGAGTAGCTGTGCTTCTTACAAACATAATCACATTAGACTTGAGATACTTAACGTAACTTCAACACCCATGGCCTTCTTGTCTTCAAGGCTCTCAAGTGCCATTTACCAAGTCAGTGTGGATGGAAATCCTGCCACGCCACCTATTTTCTTAGCATGAGGGTAGCTACAAGGCCTTAGCAGAGGACTCTGGCTCCTTTACAGTTTATAAACTATTTTCAAATGTGTATGAAACAATTGATTTTTCTTGTTACCAACAAAAGGGAGTTCATCTCCAATCCTCCCAAATTCTTTTCCTTTTACAATTTAATTTTACTTCTTTTTATGTGTTTGAGCATTTTGCCTACACGTATTTAAGTACACCACATGTGTGCCTGGTACCTACATAGGCCAGAAAAAGGAATGTAATTACACATGGTTGTGAGCTGCCCTGTGGGTGCTGGGAACCAAACCCAGAGCAGCCAGTGTTCTTAAATGCTGAGCCATCTCTTCAGACACACACACATACACCCTTTTAACTTAAATTTTTATTTTTATTCTTTTTCTTTTGTAAATGCATGGGCAAGTCCCAATTTCCCTTTAGTGCCTTCAAGCATCTATGGGAAGTGTATCTGAGTTTAATGCACAGGTCTTCAGAGAGAGTAAACCCTTAAAGAATAATAGAGCTGAAAATGTCTCCTGGTGTGATCTTTCACAGCTGCAAGAGGACCATAACCATTGCCTAAATATTACTCAGGAAAACTCAGAAGAAAGGTGCTTGCTCTAGTGTGAAAGTGATGACATGCTACTCTAACAAAACCCAATACACATGAAGCTTGAACTCAGAAATCATTGTTGCAATCATAAAAGGGTTCTGTTCTTTAAACAGAAACCTTTCCATAGATATTTGCTACCAAGAGGTGCTTCTGGGAAGGCCTGACTTAACAGAAGCCAGAGAAATTCATAACTGAGATAATCAGGAATGTAAAGGTCACTGCTCATTTTAGATAAATCCAAAAATCAAAGTAGCCCCGAGATGAGACCATGAAAATTAGGGGAATTTTGTTTTTTATTAATACAAATTGGATTTGCTCTAACTCTTTCAGAAACTGGGGGCAGTCCAAGGCTTTTTCCTTCTTGTAACTCTATCTGCGCCATTGCAGGTTGCCTGTGCTCCAAACAACTGTTAATAGCTTGGTCCCAAGAAAAGCGATACTGTATTTTAGCTTGTGTGGTGGGACCGTTGCCTAGCACCGCAGTAAATTTTACACAGCAGTTGGCTGTGGGATCAAACCAGTCGGGCTAAAGGAATTAAGCAATCGTATCTGCTGCAGGGCGTATTAAGGAAGCATGCCCGAATTAGGGCACTCGATACTCCCGTCTCACAGTCCCACTTCCGCCCGCATAATGCTTCGGCCCAGCAGGCTGTAATTTGATATTAAACAGGGTTCCTATTAAGTAGATACAATGAAATAACAGTGAGTTTTTGTTGCATTAGTGAAGTTAAATGCACTTTATTAGCACTCATTAAGAGGAGGGAAAAGTTACAGCTAAGGATTCATTAGCCAAGAGCAGCCCCCCAGAGGCCAAGCGATTAAACAGCTTGGGGCCCAAGACCAGGATCCGGGCCACACACAGCAGAGTCTAAAAGTACGTCCTCTCCCCCATGACTCAAATGTTTGAGAATAGTTTGGGGAAGAAATGTTAGGTCCAACTGCAGGTCAGCTGGAAATATGTGCTCCTTTCTAGAGCTGTTAATTTGACAAAAGGCAGAAACCCCATAAAGAGAGCACAAATTATGATTTATGTTTTAGAATTGAAAGGAAATTGTATACTTTGGGGAGTTTGGGGGC
>CABHPR010109315.1:0-11080 GCA_902168415.1 Peromyscus melanophrys
GTCCTGGAAGCAGCTCTGTAGATCAGAGCTGACCTTGAACTCACAGAAATCTGCCTGCCTCTACCTCCTGAGTGTTGAGATTAAAGGTGTGTGCCGTCACCTCGCAGAGCTGTGACTTTGGTAAGATAAGACTGAAGATGAACTCTGACCCAGTACACACTGTCAGTGATACTTGTCCTTCCTCAATGAGATGTGCACATCCTCCTAAAGCCAAGAGTTCACCCCCAGTTAGTGTGCTGCCAGTGGGCTGCCTTGTAGATGAATGGAATGATATTTTTGGACAGGTCTTACTCTGGACCTCTTAGGTGGGTCTTGCCAGATTGTGGAAATTCTATCAAGGAGTCCGGACTCTTAGGAGTGGGGAATCATCAGGGGTTTAAGTAGGAAAGTAACCTCTTAATTTTTTTTTTGTGACATTTCTGGTAGTTATGTTCTACAGACAGTTTATTTGAGAGATTCAGCTCTCAGTTAGGAGGATCAGAAGCTATGAAGCACAGGGGAAGGGTGAGGGCCATTTGGGAATTGGCAGGTCTTTGTGACTAAAGAGGAAAGAAGAGAAAGTAGCAGGGGAGGGGCTAAAGTGTCTCTGAGCTGTCTGCTTTTCACTCTGGGGTGGGTCAGATAAGGATGAGGGTTAGGATGGCTGGGACTGAGATGCTGAACTGCGTTTGGGTCATACTGGATGGGGAACCTATGGGCTATCTACTCACGGAGCTACCCAGGCATCCAGGAGATTCTGGTATTCCAGGAGGCTGAGGAAGAAGAGAGTGAGCACAAAAGGTCTCTGGCTTTGTGGGAATTGCAGACTTGGCCTCAGTCATAAGGCATGTAGCTGTGTGCTTCTCTTTTTTCAACTATTTCTTTAATGACTTAGAGTGATTTTTCAGGGACCAGCTATTATTAGCCAGACATCACACATAAATTACCAGGAAGAAGCAGGGAGAGGATGAGAAGGAAGGATGAAAAAACAAAAAACAAAAAACAAAAAACAAAACAAACAAACAAACAAAAAACAAACCAAAAGCAAAAATAGGTGTTCTAGAAAAAAAAAAAAAAAACCAACCAACCAACCAAACAAACAAACAAAAAAACCAAGGAAGAGTGGGAAGATGAAAATACACACTATAAAATTTTTAATGTTCTTTATAAACCATAAAAAGTCCAGTGTAAATGTAAAAGTTCTGTTGAGAACACAGTGTCTATGACTCAGAATCAGGAGGGTGTGGCTAGGAGGACAAAGGGAAGTCACTTAGAAGGATGATGCTGAGACCTGGAAAGACAGACACCTTGCCTTTGTTACTTGGTTCATTCATCCTCTTGTGGAATGAGTTTCATAGATTCATATTACTGTAAAAAAACAGTCAACAAATGTTGTGAGTGCAGCACATGCCTACTGAACATTGTGCTACACCTCATGATCTCATGTGGTTTTCCCAGTTGCAAATGGACATTTGATTAGCCTCAGTTTACAGAGGAGGACACTAAGACAGAGTCATTTACTGAGGCCTCACAGTTTGTGTGCTCTAGCCAGAACTCAAAGTTAGGCTGTCTGGGAGACATAATCTCTCAATAGTTGTATATGGTTTGGCAATTCTATATTTAATTGCTTTGTTTTAAGATAGGACAGGTGGGGTGCAATATGGGTGCAGCAGTGTGTGTGTGTGTGTATGTGTGAGATAGATAGATAGATAGATAGATAGATAGATAGATAGATAGATAGATAGATGACACCTCCTGTTGATGGCAGGAAGGCTGTGGGGATTGATGAGGTAGGACTTCTTCAAGAATGGGCCTTACATATAAGATATGGAATGTTTGTGAAAACTGAGATCTGTGGGTGTTGCCTTGCATCAGCTGAAAGCAGGGCTCCTCAAACACTGATGTTTGAGACTCACTGAGCTGGTTGGCTGGGCTCGGAAAGGCAGTGGGATCGGGGCTTCTTGGGTTTCATTCCTCTGTGAAGTCACCAACAGGGCCAGGGCTTTTAATGTCTGGGCTATTAAAGGGGTTGGCGGACTTAGTGGGTGGACCCTGCAAGCACTTTCAGATGGCATCTCTAATTCTTATTTTCATTTCACTCTTCATTTGCTTCTCTACATTCTTTCCTGCCCACTCCCCTTTATGAGCAGTTTCACTTCTCTGTCCGAGGGGCCTTACTACCTGGGTAGGAACTGTTAGTTATTTTCGCTGTTACCCTGCAAGAAAGCGTCACGAAGCACGACAGAATCCGCTGATAGAGTTTATTGGAGAACAGGGATAGTGAGTGCCCGCACGGGGGGAACACGTGTGAGGAAGAGAGTTAGATCAGTCATGGCGGCTCTCTATAAGGCGGGGCGTGTCCAGGTGGACGTAGATGATGTAGGCACGCCGCGCGCTTGCGTGGCTACGTGACATCACAGACCCTGGTCACACGAGACGCCTTGACCCGGAAATGGCTATCCTGACCTATTTGGCCAGGCGGATGTGTCCGCCGGGCATACACAAACACGCCCAACCCCTTCAGGAACAAGTGTGGGGGAGGGAGGGGACTGTAATGATATGGGGTCAAGAGAGGGGCCTTGACAGGTTTGGAGGCAGGGTGCCCCACAGCAGGTGAGAGACAGAGATGCCATGCAGGCAATGCTCAGGGAATAGTTTTATTTGGTGATGGGAAGAGAGAAGAAAGGGGGAAAGAGAGAGAAAGAAAGAGAGACAAAGGGAGAGAGAGAGGGAGAGGGTGTACACCTTATGGGAATGGAAAGGAAGAGGGGGAAGGGGAATTTTCTTTTTTAAAGGGGACTTTACATCAGGATGCATGGCGGGTCCCCAAGGGGTGGGCCAGAATGCCAACATTCTTCCATTTTGATTATTATAAAAAGTGGATTTATGGATAGCAAGAAGGGGAATAAGGGTACTGAATTCTCAAGACTGTTTCCTGCCGACCCTGGGGTGAAGTGGGAGAGGGAAGTTGGGAGTCATGGCAGGAGATGTGAGTGAAGAAGCATTCAATTAGCTGTCATTGTGGAGATCTCAAACATCTCTTCCTTGAGGAAACTGAGAAGGCAGGTTGCAGCAGTGATGTTCTAGGAGGTTGGGGGAACGGCACGCCAAATCAGGAGGACAGGAGCCATTGCATCTGCTGTTTCTCTGGAGGTGGAAATGCCTCCATTCATTCTGTAAAAAGTGTCAAGGAATTAGGAAATAACAAAAATTTTCATGAGTGGGCATGTGGATGAAGTTAACCTGTCAGTATTCACCCAGTTGGCACCCTTGGTTGGTGGTTGGCACCTTCAGAGCTAGTGCAGGGCCTGGCATATCTGGAGGAACCTCTGTGGGTTTGCCTTGGCCCAGGTGGGAGGAGTGAAACTCCAAAATATGCTCAAAAATGGGTGGGGTCACATATCTATCAGACAGCTGGAACAGATTTACATCTTGGTGTCATAGTAAAAGGGTTAAAAATCCATAGAAATCTAAGGACTCTTAAGAATTGTTTGTAGTCAATGCTGTATCAGTTTATCAAAACTGCATTTATCAATATTAAAACTTTGAACCTCTAGAGCTATATCTGAAACCAGTCTATCCTGTACCATGAAGTCTGTGAATGCCTGTTTGTGTTTTTAACGGGAAACTTATAAATGAGCTACCAAGGTGCTTGCAGTCTTGGGATGACTGGATGACTGGTACCCTAGTCATCAAACACCGTTAGATGTGGGAAGGATAAATTTAAGAAGAAGTGAGACAGCTTTCCAGCTACTTAGGGCAGCAATCCCAAGTCTCTCCATGGTCGTAGGGGACAGAAGCCCCAAAGGCAGCACTTGTTCAGCAGCTAAGCCCAGAAGATTTTGTGTGTGTGTGTGTGTGTGTGTGTGTGTGTGTGTGTGTGTGTGTGTGTAATAGGAATTTGGGGAGACTGACCCACCTTGGCTTTGCAGCATGAGGCAGTTAATCCTCTATTGTTCCACATATTCACAGTCTGGACAGGATCTCAGCTTTTAACTGTGTGGCCAGCCTTGCCATAAGCTTCCAGGTGGAAGTTTTTCTGTGGCCATCCATCTTCTTGAAGAAAATACAGGATGCTGCCAGGAGCTGACATGTATGTCTATCATAAAAAGCCTTTTATATTAAATTCCATATTCTCAGATCTCTAAAGGCGATTGAGGACTGGGGGAACAAAATCTGTTAGGTATATCTAAATTAACTCCAAGAGCATATATAAGTTAAAATCTGGATATACACTTTTTCCAATCAGTTACAGCTTACCAATAGTAGCAAAGACAAGGAGGCTAGACATATATTCTTGTACTGTTATTTTTTTTAAGGCCCTGTAGTTCTGATCTTTGAGTAAACCAGATTATAGTTCTGAATGATTTCTATAGAAATAACTATTTCTTAAGGTCATATAATACCTTTTTGGTTTTGCATAAGAAAGGTCAAGTGTCTTATCTTATTGCAGAACCATTTAGTTAGTAGATCTATCAATTGATAATATTGGGTCCAGTTTTCTGGTATATCAATGGGTATTAGGTAGCCATTTGGTTCCCTATGCCAGGGCATTTACCTTTAACTTAGCCCTCTAGTCTGTCCTGGGAGCAGGGAGCACAGGACAATGTATTTTTCTCCACAACCTCTTCAAGCTGAAATGGGGCACAGGTGATCAGAGCCCAGGGAGGCTAAAATGCTGGTCAAAGGTAAGGAGGAAATTTAGGCAATGGGATATTAATCAGAAGTATGTGGTAATCTGACCTGACTGTAGAGACAGGGAACAATTACATTTGGTTGGACTGGTCCACATTACATCAGCCTTCAGCAAGTCTAGAACTCATCCTTTGGAGCAGATTGCAGTCAGCAATTGATGCTTGGATGTGTCTGCCAGCCAAGTGGAAAACCTGTTGAAGCAGATAGATTAGAGACAAAAGTTAAAATTTATGAATTTATTTGGAATTTTTAGGCTCATAGTCTTAGTAATTGGGAAAGGGAGACCAGGAGAGAGAAAAATACCATCCTCAGGAATAAACAGGTGAGGAAAACTCATTTATCTGGAGCTCGTTTGACCTCTGTGAAGTGGATCCAGTGTGATCCAATGTGGATCCAGTGTGATCCAATGTGGATCCAATGGATTCTTTTGGTCATCTGAGGCTTATAAGAATTCTTATTTTATAAAATGGCATAAAAATTTTAGATATATTAGTATTATCGATCAGTATTGAAATCCAAATCATAGAAAAGCAGGTGCAGGTAATGGGTATCAAGGACCTTTGTGTCCTAGCAAAATTACAGATTTTGGTTAAAAGGTAGGTAGGTACAATTTTTGTTTAGAGAGAACCCAGATACAGATTGGACAGAGATGGCATTGGCCTGATGAGAAGTTTAAGTTTATATTTATAAGACAACCAAGAAAAATTTAAAATCCTGAGCTTGTGACCCAAACTGCATCAGAACTCTATTAATATTAAAAATCTGAAATTTTAAAATCTTAATATAACAATATTATAGAGGGGGAAAGTAATCTGAAACATTTATTTATTTATGTCAAGAGACCTGGTAGTCTAAGAAAAGTAAGGCTTTTTTTTTTTTATCTATAAAATTAGCTGACAGGTTGGCCATATTGCCTGCATGTGTCTCTGCCGATGCTGTAGAGCCCAGGATAGGTCTCTGGGCCCTGCCCACAGGAGCCAGTGAGCAGCAGCAGAGGAACAAACTCCACAGACCATGCTGTGACCAGAGGCTTGAGTCCCCCGCCCCCGTGAAACAATACATGAGGTGGGGCTTTCCTGACTTCCCCCTACACAGATGGCCTGAGCGCCTGGCACCCTGTCCATGCTTGAGCCACTGACAGGAAGTGACTTTTTGCTGCCCCTAGCAAAGATGGCGTGAGGTCATATGACCAGTGTGTCTTTGCCCTTATTTAAGATGGCTCCTGACCACGTGATTGCCCTTATCAAATATGGTGATTGAGCCATATGACCTGTCTGTTTTGACCTTAGTAAAGATGGCACCTGCCTAGCCACTTGAGAGAAAGTAGGCTTGTTACAGGCAGGAGGGAGCCTCAGGTGGAGGCAAGTAAGTGGGTACCTTTGGGCGGGACCCTGCCAAGGTATGCCACTAAGCAGGCATGCCACATGAAGCAGAGTTAGTGGAAGAGGTTTGAGGGAGGAAAGGAAAAGAGTGAAAAGACCATGTCAGAGTGGGGGAAGGCCCTGATTGCTCACAAAGGTCATAAATGTCCCGAAAAATCACGTTTCCCATGGATGAGAGGGGGAAAAAGAATTCCTACAGCCTGTAGCTGTGGGCGTTCCCAGGGCTAGTGGGGGAACAGAATGAGGACCATCACCACACTCAACAGGGGTCGGCTTAGCTTGGCTAAGCAGGAGTTTCAGCACCTAGTACTAGGATTTTCAAGGTGACGAAAATGAAAACCGAGTTCCAAGGGAATCTCATCCATAGGAAAAGGTCAGGGATCATGTTGCAAAAGCCAGAAGGGCCTAAAGGAGTTGAGGGTAGCTCCTGAAGGGGTGTAACAACTCAATTTAAACTTACACAATTGCCACTGGTGGATGAGGTGGTAAGCAATCTGGTGAGCCAGAGCCTGTTGTGGGTAGACTGGATCCAGGATCCTGGCATGCGAGGGGCTGCCAGGAGGGTCTATCTGAGTCACACAGCACCAGTGTAATGATACCATGGCAAGAGAGGGGCCTTGGTGGATTTGGAGGCAAGGTGCCCCACGGCAGGTGAAAGACAGAGATGCCATGCAGTCAGTGCTCAGTGAATAGTTTTATTTGGTGCGGGGAAGAGAGAAGGAAAGGGCAAAGAGAGAGAAAGGGGGTGAGGGTGCACACCTCGTGGGAATGGAAAGAAAGTGAGAGGGGGGAGGGAGAGCTTTCTTTTTTAAAGGAGACTTTACATCAGGATGAAGGGCGGGTCCCCATGGGGTGGGCCCCCATAAGGTGGGCCAGAATGCCAACAGGAACCATCCTGTGGCTTGGTATTCAGTGGTGGATTCCAGGGCAGCTCCTTTCAGTGGGTTTTGCTGGGTTCCTCTACCCTCCTGTGGAGCTGCACACAAAACTTAGCTGCTTCTCAGCATAGGCACTGCAGAGAGCAGTGGGTGGGGAAACAGTGACATTGCAGTCAGAGATGTAAAGCACAGGCTATGCCCACAAGGTCCCTGGCCAAGCTATGCAGAGGAGCAGGAGGAACAGATGTCTTTTTCCTGCAGCCTTGTCAATTAGCAGTTTGGCGGACAAGGGAGTTCTGTTCTCTACCTTGGATGAAGACATTATCTTATGCAGTTTATTTTCTGAGGTGTTTACCACTCTTGTTTGAGGAGATCCAGAAGTAAAGGGACGCCTGGTTTCATGTCAGATGAGCTACCAGTTTCCTTTGCCACCATAACAGAGTCCCTCATCCTCTGGAAATGATTGGATCTGGAGATCTATTGGAGTGAACTTCCACGTTCATTTTAGTTCTCAAGTTCACACTGTGGTCAGCTGTGAATAGGCAGGGGCAAGTGCCAAACCGTCCTAAACATTGTTCTTCTCACATGCGTTGCTTCCGTCTAATGAGAAGATTGAATTCTATTAATATTTGTGGCTCTTTGAACAACTCTGTCTTAGTGAACTGCAAATGACCCTTCTGGTATGCTGAGGTGTCTCCAGAGGTGGATGGGTCACTGACCCTGAGAAAGGAAGATGCCATTGAAGGTTCCCTTCCAGTGTGTAGACTCCAGATGTTTGATATACACATGACCTGCCTTCCTGTCCTTAGACGTCTTCTACAGTCCAGCACTGAAGCACGCTCAGTTTCTAGAGTGAGTTGTGATTGCTTTTCAAATTTCTTGGTCATATTCTGTCTGTGGTTTCCCAAAAGAAACATCAGGAAGTTCTTTTCATAGCCAACACGGCCTCTGTTTCATATTTTTCCTTCCCTTTGAGTTCAGTAAAGATACCAGGTTTCTAGCATTCATGTACATTGAGAATGACAGTTATGCTTTTTTGAGTTGGCTAATATTTTCTGGGGATCCTCCAAACATGTATGTGAACACACATAGTGTCCTAATGTCTTCCATATCACAGCCACTTAAGAGTTTAAGGTGGGTGTCTGTGGATTGGTCAGGGTGTGGAGTTAGTGGTAGTTGAGGTGGAGAGGAAATGATTCAGGAGCTGTTTCTGCATTTTTGTACAACTTCCTTATAACTTGCAGGTGTCAGAGGCTGATGTTCAAAATTTCCTTAATTCAAACTGAAATCTACCTGTTTCTTCTTGGGTGTGTATTGTGGGAAGTACCAGGAAGGTAGAGTTGAAATACCCAAACCTTCCTGAACATTCTGAAATCTCAGAAACTGGGTATTAACTGTTCTGATCTCACTATCTCTAGGTCTGGGAGTAGGATGTAGAGGATTTGACAGTTTCCATGGCAGAAGGAAGATTGGACAAGCAGAAAAAGAGTTGGATTTGTGCTTTGTTTCTATATGCTTAATATTTTGGCATACTAATCTTTAAAAAAAAGTTTAACGGTTGGAAAGATGGCTCAGTGATTTAGAGCACTTGCTGTTCTTATAGAGGACTTGGGTTAGAGTATCAACACCCACATGGTGGCTCATAACCATTTACAACCCCGGTTTCAGGGACTCTGATGGCAAAACACTCATAAACATAAACTAAACTAAACAAATCTGTTTTTTTTTTTTTTAAAGTTTCACTAGGGCTGGGAGTATCTGTCAATGATTAGAGCACTTGCTTAACATGCATAGGTTCTTCGGTTTGATCCCAACACTATCATAAAGTAAAAGTTTTAGCCTTGAACCTTGAAATATGACCTGGTACCATGGTTTTGTTTGATGTTTTCACACTGAACTCCCTCTACCACACTGAGGTACCAAGAAGCTGGGCACTCCCCCCCTCCAATTTAAGGCTCCATGATGCTATTTGGTGACTTCATCCTTCTTTTTACTTCCTTAGATACTCATTTTAGCTTAATATCACTTAGGTAAAATCACAGAAGGCAAGGTAGATAAAAACTTCCTGGACTTCATATTCTTTTTTTTTTTTTTTCCTTTTGGTTTTTCGAGACAGGGTTTTCTTTCGCTGTGAGCCATGGCTGTCCTGGAACTCACTCTGTAGACCAGGCTGGGCTCAAACTCACAGAGATCTGTCTCTGCCTTCTGAGAGCTGGGATTAAAGGCGTACACCACAACTGCCCAGCTTTGGATCTCATATTCTTGTGTTGGTTGTAGGTTCTTTGAATTTCCATGTCTCTAGGGTGATCCTGGGAATTGGTTCTAAGCTGAGTCTGTTGTAACCCTTTGACCAGTGTGATTACTCCTTAATCAGGCTCAGCTTTGGGAAGGTAGGGAGTCCACGAACTGGGTGTTGAGGGCCTTTGAAGTCAGGTGGACTGCACGTGGATTTAATTCCACTTAGTGCTTTATTAACTGTGGACAGTTGGTATGAGTTCTCAGAGCCTCAGTTCCAGTATCTACAACATGATGAGGAGTCCCCAAACAGTTCTGATAGCTGACTGGTAGCAAGTACTTAACACCGAATGAATCATCAGCATCTCTAGAGATTAGCTATAATTGATATCATTTTTCATATAGAGACGTTGTAACTAGCATGGTCACATGGATGTAACTCATGATTGTCAGAGTTGGGATTATGAACAGGCGTGACCCACTCCAGAGCCTGTGTCTGTATAACTTGTGACAGTTTAACAAGGATTAATGGAAGAAAGGGTTTAAAGTATTGGGGTTAGTGCTTGTGAAACAGCAGTCACTCATCAATGGCAGCTGTTACCACCAGAGTAGAGGGGCCTGTCTTCCATGAAGTGACTGACTTTGACTTTGTGTGTGGAAAATGCTGCCCTCAGACAGAGTGAGGTGGGAGTGAGATGGGATCTTTCCACTAAACTAGGGTTTGCAAGGTGTCAGGGTTTCTTATAATCCTCTTCTGTCAGACAGGGTTAATTGGCAAACATCTTGATCCCAAAGTTGCCTGACAGGCCCTGAAAAGAAAATATGGGCACTGCAACTGAGTGGCCTTAGGGAGGGGCTCCCACTCCAAACCAGATGCTCAAGAACCTTCCTTCAGAGATTCTGGCCTAACATCTTGCCTCTTTGCTTAGGGGTGAGGTAAGCCATCAGTGGAGCATAGTGAGGCCTCTACCTGAAGCAGCACAGGGAAGGAGGAGACCTGCAGGCGGGGGGAGGAAGCCCTTTGTTGGCCTCAAAGGAAGCAAGCAGAAAGCTGCCTGTTTCACTTGCCACCTGTGCTTTGGCTCTCTGCCCTGCCAGGTAGACAGCTTGGCCAGTGAGTCGTCTGACACTTCTGCCCCATCGCAGGCACTGGCCAGGTTATGGCTACTAGCCTGATTTGTCAGAGTCTGAGGGACCTGGGTTCCTATCACTCATACCCCCACTTTTCAGCTGTGTGACCTTAGCAGTTGTCTCACCTTTTCTGAGCCTCAATTTTCTCACTTCTGAGAGATTTGCAAGGATCAAATGAAATGAAATGCACAAAGCCCCTAGAATGGCAGCTTCCATACTGCAGTGCTCAGTGAACACCTACAGTCCAGTTGGTACAGATGAGTGGAGAAATATAAGATACCATCCCTTCTCTTTAAGGGGTTATGATCTAGAAAGGGTGCAAGCTAACACGTCAAGCACCGCATACCTGGCACAACCCTAGCCACCATGTCACAGGCAGTGAGAGCTTTGGGGTTTGGAATAGCCAAGCTACTTAGGGACTTCTTTCTGACCAAGTGATCATGCCTATGTGCAAAAGCTGGAGAGAAAGGTGAGCAAGCCCTCTAGGGTGTTGGAACAAGACCAATATGTAGGGTGAGGTTAGCTTGTAAATGTTATGCCTATGTCATGTTAAGGGACTTGGAGTTCCTTAGAAGGTTTTTGAGGGGAGAATGCCATTGATTTGGAGACTTATTCTGACACTCGATTATAAAGTAAGATGTTTGAACTTTGTAAACTGTATAATGATTGTAGAGGAGTTTCCATACTAATAAGTGTGACTCACTCTATCTGTCTATCTATCTGTCTATCTGTCTATCTATCTATCTATCTATCTATCTATCTATCTATCTATCTATCTAT
>CABHPR010109316.1:0-28991 GCA_902168415.1 Peromyscus melanophrys
GTGCTGTTTGTGCTCCTGTGATGTCTCCATTTTTAAAATAGTAGATAGACAAATACGTAAGATTATTCAGATTTTATTTGAGTTTTCTTTTTGTCAAGAATATTTAATAGAAAATGATGGTTGCTTTTTCTGAGTATCACATAATCACCTCTTTTTGTGAAGCTGGAAGTTATTAATAATGATTGCCTATGTTTATTATCAACAATGCTTGCTTATATCTATTAATTCAGTAGGAATTACATAGAAATGGGCTTTTACTCTGCCCCGTTTTCTTCATGGTTGGTAATGCTGGGGAGATGTTTCAATTGGCAAAATGCTTGCCATGCATACATGAGAACCCATATAAAACTCTGGGCAAGGTGGCTTGTGTCAGCAGCCCCAGTGCTGGGAGATCAGGCAGTATAGAGACAGATGGATCCATGGTGCTCTGAAGCCACTCAGCCTAGCCAATCAGTGATTTCCAGGTACAGTGAGAGAACCTATCTCAAAGAATAAGGTTGAGGTACTTAATAAGGCATATGGTCTTCATCTCTGGCCTCCACAGGTATACATGTAGCACATGCGCGCGCGCGCGCGCGCACACACACACACACATACACACGCTATTATATCATCAACTACTTGAATACTCTGGGTATAGTTTACTTAGTGAAGATTGAGTAGATACAAAAGTTTACCCTTACTTACTAATCTTCACAATATTAATTTATTCTCTAGTATATACCAATAGTTATATTGGTGATTAAAATTTCATTACGAATCCACAGAATTTAACATACTTGAGGTGTTTAAATCCACTGCAGTTTGAATCCTAGGAATACTTGTCTTGTGTTATTCTCTATTCTCAGGCATTTTCAATGGGTAGAAAACAAGCATTTAAATAAAAAAAACATTAAAAATACACAGGGTTTCTCTGTGTAGCTTTGCGCCTTTCCTAGAACTCACTCTGTAGCCCAGACTGGCCTGGAACTCACAGAGATCCGCCTGGCTCTGCCTCCCGAGTGCTGGGATTAAAGGCGTGCGCCACCGCCCGGCTATAATCTTATTTTAATTAAAGAAGTTTGTGTGTGTGTGTGTGTGTGTGTGTGTGTGTGTGTGTGTGTGTGTGTGTGCATTCGTGTGTGTCTGCGCACGAGTGTCGGACTGCATGTTGTGGCATGCATGTGGAGGACAGAGGGCAGTTTGGGGGAATCAGTTCTGGTCTTTTACCCATTGAGGCAGGGTCTCTTATGTTTCTGTTGTTCTGTCCCTTCCAGGCTGGCTGGCCTGTGAGCTTTCAGGTAATTCTCTTACCTTTGCCTCCCATCTCACAGTAGGAATGCTGGTATTACAAATGCATATCACTATATCAGACTTGTATTGTAGGAATAGAATCCAAGTCATCAGGCTTTCATTAAAAGTGCTATTACCTGCTGAGCTATCTTTCAGATCCTATTATCATTTTAACTCTTCACACTATAAAACAAATAAATAAGCAACCAGATGAGAAAAGAAGCAAAGTGCAGATATCTATATATACCTTACATACTTTATTTTTCATCACAAAATATTTTATTGCCTTCTTTTCTTCCAGGTAATGGTCTGTTGTTAGAATTTCTAAAGCTTTTGGAATATTACTATTACCTATCTAACTATCAATGTATTTATATTTCGTTTTTATGTTTGCTACTGGCACAGGTGTACTGATCTTTGAAATGTCTTTCTTCCTTATCCCTAACTGTTGGTCACAAACCTGCTCTGTGTCTTGGAGGGAATCAGATACCAGAAAGTGGAAATGAGGAAAATGAGGAAGATACCAGGTCAGAGGAACTGGAGCTGTTTATGTCTTGAGAATGTAATTAGTTTTGGAGGTGTGGCAAAAGAGAAGCTATGTGTAATGGTGAAGTGGCTATATCATAAAGAACCTAAAATATCATATTAGGACTACTAGTATTTTAAGCCTATAGATAACTAACTGAACAAGAATTTTAGTATGGAAACAACTTAATCAGATTTTTGGAAGTTCTTTGTATCATGTGAAGAGTAAATTGAGACAGATGAGCAATAAGGAAGGGCATAAGAGCTTAGATAGATGTGGGCGTTTGTGGCAGGTCAAATAATCAACCAGGAATTATTGATCAGTTTGATATGAGCAAGGAGTACAAGAAAAGAGTTTAGGGTAATTCAGGTTACTTGATTGTGTATATGTTGAGGTATTTTTCATTAAATGAGATAGTGAATATAGGAAAAGGAACAATTTTGGTTAGTGGTATGTGAGTTTGCCTGAGCTGTGATGCCATTTCTGTTTATGGCATCATCAGAACTTTCCTTAATTTCAACAGAAAAAGAACTGATAGATTTTTTTTCTAGTATTTTAGATTTTTGGATGGAGATGTCAGTGCAAACACCAATACACATAAACATCTTTATATTTAAGAACACACATTTGAGTCCAGATCACAGCTCCACTATAATACATCCTATGCATGTGATCATAAGCAAGTAACTTAAATTGTCTGTTTTTTTTTTTTAAATGGGAATGTCACTACCTAACTTCTAGGATTTTTGTGTGAAATAAATGATCTAATTTACAAATTCCTAACAATGTCATTACCCTTTTAGATATAGAGGTTGACAATGCCTTACTTTTCATACTGCCTCAGCCTCCAGATGCTTGGATGTAGTAGTAGTGTACTCCCTACATTTTATAAAGATCGCTGTGACCTCACAAAGCAAGAATAAGGAAGAGGACTGAAAGTAAGAGGCTAATGAAATCACCTAGATGAGTGATGCTTTATTTTGTTCTCTTTCCTTTTATTATCATCAGACTAGAGCCCCATTCTGAAGCTCTTAGTTACTTAGAAGCCTCAAGCTGCCCTTAAGCTGATCTCTATCAGGAAAGCTGGATTTGGAGCAGGTGTATATAAGCACGGAGTGCCACTTAGATGCTGAGCCTAACCCAACACAGTGCAGGAATGGGTTCTATGAGCTGCATTTATTCAGTTACATTCTTCTGGGGTGTGTGCAGAGCCTCTCATCAGTTTGTTAGAGGGATTTGCAACTCTCCAGGGGGTAAGCATTGGTAGAGAGGATATTGACACTGTGAGATGTCACAGAGTTACAGAGAGCATGAGTGCCCATGTTAGTGCTGCTTTCTAAGATTGTGAAGGAGAGAAAGAAGACATGGAGCGAGGCAATTTAAGAAGAAAAGTAAACGAAACTAGGGCCATACTTTACTCACATTCTTAATGTAAAAGCTTTGCTTTATAGTCAGTGTTCATAGAAGCCACGAGATGGCGAGCTTGTTCCTCACAGTGAAAGTAAGTGGGGGAGGCAGAGAGAGAGAGAGAGAGAGAGAGAGAGAGAGAGAGAGAGAGAGAGAGAGAGAGAGAGAGAACTTTCTACAACTGTCTTAATTTTCTTTACCTCCTTAATTTCAACAGAAAAAGAACTGATAGATTTTTTTTTTCCTGTTCACTTTGGATCAGAAGCACAGTTGTCTTTGAAACTGTAAAGATAAAAATAAAACAAAAAACCCAACTATTTAGATTTCATACTCAGATATTTTCAGATATTTATTGACTTTTTCAACAGATAATTTACAGTTTTCACATTACCAGCAGAGAAATCTAATAGTCAATACTGTTGTTATTATTAATAGCATTTAAATAGTTAAGTATTAAGTGAAAAGACAAAATAATATCTTGGTTCACACACACATACATGTATATACACACACATATATTACTATTTTTTGTTTGTTTTTTGAGACAGAGTCTCTCTATGTAGCCTTGGGTGTTTAGGAACTTACTTGTAGGCCAGGCTAGCATCAAGCTTACAGAGATTTGTCTACCTCTGCCTCCCAACTGCTGGAATAAAAGATGTGTACCGCCATACTCAGCTTTATTATATGATATTATTATTATTACCACATTCTTTTGTCCAAAGAGCAAGTGTTAAGTTCTAACTGTAAAAAAGTTTTCTACTTTTTATGGATGTCAGACAACTTAATTTAAATATTTAAGATTTCTATTCTCATTACTTTGACTTACCTAAAAGTAACTTTTCTTATGCTGTTCTAAATATGGTATGGAAGAATGTAAGCTAATGTATTATTGGTGAATTAATATATATTTATTGATTAATGGTATTTAATGTTCAATGTGAAATTCACTTTGCTTATGCTGTGCAGTCAAGTTGAATTTTGACAGTAAATGTGTGACATAAATGTTAATATTATCATTGAGGCTCTGGGAAATTAAATGAATTTCTGATGATTTAATAGTTGGCTAAATCATAATTGAATCTGGATTTTTTTCAAGTCTAAAGCTTATTCTTTTTCATTGTACCTACTGTCTCCAATGTAACTATTTATGTATTTCTTTACTAGAAACACTTGGAAATGACAATTTAAAGTCATTAGGGTATTTGTGCTTCACTCATGCGCTGAACAAAAAGAATTTATATCACAAGGCAACCATTGCGATGCACTTTTATTTTATAAGCTGCTTGATTTTCTCCTGAGTCTATTTCTCTGCAAGATCATCTAGAAGATTCCATTTAGAGTTGTACTGATGGTCAGAGGCCTTTTACTCTCATTTGAGGATTTGGACTTCCCGCTAGAGGCACAAATTGATTTTCCTATGGTTGAGCTCATTGAAACCTCATCCTTCTCGCGACTCCTGTTGAGATGCTGTTCCAGGCTGGGAATGGCATTGCAGGGAAGACTGAGCCTGCTCCACTGCACCACTTACAGATGCAAACTAGCTGCATTGAAATCCATTCCCTCAAGCTGGGAGGAACTGCCCAGCCTTCTGCATGGAGACTGCGGACTTGCACGTTGTTCCTTTTATTATTAGGATCTCTTCATAGTCCTCCCACACTTTTTAAAGATCTAAAGAGTAATAGTTTAGAAATCATAAGCTTTGTTTTTGAAATGAAGAGAAAACATCTTTTTTTTCACCTGAGCCAGAGCATTCAAGTTTTTTTTTAAATTGTATTTTTTTCATACAGTAGTTGTAACTGGAAGATAAATATACTGGGAAGAAGATTGTCTATAAATAAGTGATGATTGAAATTAGATGATAGGCTTATTACACATTAACTCTATTTTTGTTTGAAAATTTGCATAATAAAACACAAGGAGACATATGGCGCATCATCAGTGGTGAGGGATATCAACTAAGCCTGTTGGTAGTACACCTGTAGTCCCTGCAGTTAGGGAAGTGTTGAGGTGGGAAAGCTGAGAGTTCATGGCTTCCAGGGCTATAGAGTAAGTTCTTACCTTAAGACTCAGAAACATAAACAAGCAAAGAGACAAATATCTTTTAATCTTTAACTATTAATATCTTAATATTACCTCATGTCTCATGTGAGGATTTCTATACACTTTTTTCTAACAGAGACCATTTATGGTAGCAAATATGTCTGGGTAGATTAACTGATGACTAGACTCATTTCTTTTGCTTCTTCATTTAGTTTATTGATTGATCTTGAAAAACTGATTGTTTTTGAGTAACAAGTGTTTATTCCTCCACCGTGTCATCAAACATTATACTACAGGCTGAGGATACAGCAGTCAATCAAACAAAAAGCATTCCCAGAGGTTATATCTCAGCATGAAGGAAATAACTGTAATTAATAAACGAGTATATTACACATCTTTGAGGTTAAGAGCTATGAACATAAATTGCATAAAGGGAATTAAAGATGTGATGTAGGCTGTCTTCTACAAAGGGCCATTAAGGGAGCTTTTTTTTATTTTTTATTTTTTATTTTATTTTATTTTTTTTGCTAGGGGAACATTAAAGTAGAGGACTAGAGGGAGGGAAGGAGGCAGTGAAACAGGGTACTCTCCTGATGTCTGATGAAGCAAATCCCCAGGAGACCCTTTCTAGATGCTTACAAAACAGGGTATGTACATAGAGATGTCAGCAAAGCTCTTCATTTGTCCATTCTCTTGATAATAAATGGGATTTGGAGATGGAATCCTACAGCTTCTGATATAGCCTTTAGGATTAAACAATAAGAACCAAGACAGAAAAAGATAGGAGAAAAGATTACTCATGTTCTCTTGATTTTTGTCTTCCCTTCTGAACAAAATAGCCAGAAAGAAAAAAAATGTTGTACTTAAAATAACACTATTACGTTATGAGATTGTTTTATTTATGACTGTTGTCTTTTGAGACAGGGGCTAGCAATGTAGTTCAGGCTAACCTCAATCTCTGGGTCTTCCTCAGCCTCCTGAGTGTTAGGATTACAGATGTGCACTTACGATTTATTTGCTTAGTTGAAAACCTGTGTAAACATAATCAAGGGAAATGCACGTTGCTTCACTTGTGGACTGTCCCACAAGTGTCTGGTGAGGCCTTGGAGCTGAGAAAGAAGTAGTGGAGGTGGAGGCCCATGGAGGGAAGGAGAAGACAGGCAGGTGCAGTTTGTACCCATGTAAAGGGCGCTGTTACTCAACTTGGTTTGCTGCCATGGGGAATATGGGCTAACATTGGGTGTCTTTTTTTTTTTTTTTTTTTTTTTTTTGGTTTTTCGAGGCAGGGGTTTTTTGTGTAGCTTTGCGCCTTTCCTGGAACTCACTTGGTAGCCCAGGCTGGCCTCGAACTCACAGAGATCCGCCTGGCTCTGCCTCCCGAGTGCTGGGATTAAAGGCGTGCGCCACCAACGCCCGGCGAGTAAAACTTTTTTTTTTTTCCCCCCACGAGCATGATGACGTCATCATGACTCGCGCATCTGGCGGGCGCGGGACTCGAACCCGCCACCTCTGCCGCCGCGGGCCGGCCGCCTCGCCTCAGAGCCACCTCTCCGGGTCGCTTGGGTGTCTTTTTTTAAAAAGCCAAAAATTATGTCTTTTTTTTCTTGGTTTCTCTGTGTGGCCCTGGAACTCGATCTGTAGAATAGGCTGGCCTTGAACTCAAAGATCTGCCTTTCTTTGCCTTGAGTGCTGGGATTAAAGGCATACGCCACTACCACCTGGCTAGAGATTTTGTCTTGTGGGCTATGTTTTTTATTTTATTTTTTTTATTTTTATTTTTATTTATTTATTTATTTTTTGGTTTTTCGAGACAGGATTTCTCTGTGTAGCTTTGCGCCTTTCCTGGAGCCTACTTGGTAGCCCAGGCTGGCCTCGAACTCACAGAGATCCGCCTACCTCTGCCTCCCGAGTGCTGGGATTAAAGGCGTGCGCCACCAACGCTTGGCTTATTTTATTTTTTAAATTGTTGCCAACTAAATAAAATCATTTCACAATGTTCTAAAGGCCAAACAAAACACTCCTGAAAGTAGAATGGGCCAGCATTTCAACAGGTTTCTGTTGTCCATAGTATAACACACTAGTTAATTCTTACTGTCTCCATCGAGGGGTCATACAGATCTAATTGGAACAATGCTGCACACTTTCTGGAGGGGAATGGTTTTAGCACACTCTCACACCCCATGTAGCACTGAATGTCTGTTCTTGTTGCAGGGTATGGCCAGACAGGGCCCTTGTCTCAGAGAGCAGGTTACGATGCTATCGCCTCTGCTATGTCTGGTCTGATGCACATTACAGGGCCCGAGGTAGGTATTCTTATAATATTCTTATTTATTTCTCTTCTATATGCCAGAAATAAATTATTCTTTATTAAGTTAAACTTGAATGAATTTTGGAAAGAAACAGCAGAAAGTGAACGACTTATTAAAATATAGCTTAAGTGTGGTTATTATAAAGGAATTGAAGCTTAAATATCAACTTGATTTCATGGAAAATAGCAAGCTTCTTTATTAATATCATGTGATGACCCCCTTTTTCATATCTTTTATATTATTCAAACATAATCACCTGTGTGTGACTTTGGGAATGTTTCTTCCATGAAAGAGAATGGCTGACTATAGATAACTGTTTCTGCCAGAGTGCCTGCATTTAGTAAATATACCTAGGAGATACTTTTTTTTCTGTGTAGAATATTTTAAGTAGTCATGTATTTGAAATTTTGTTACTTGAAGTGACAGAAATAGTTTGTCTGAGTTGCCATATGTGTTACAGTCTGAATTATTCAATGCTATAGTCCCTCTCAATTGATAGTGTGTTGTGGGGTTTCTAAAAGAACATAGGTGTCCAAATGTGTTTAATTAGATCAGAGCAAAGACTTTTGGAGGGAAATGGCATGAGTGCAAACAAAAGCATAGTGTGAAAGCCTCGTAGATAAAAACCAAAAGGCATCCATTTCAAAACAAACGGGCTTGGTAAGCTTAAAACCCCTTTTACAGAACATATTTCTCCCCTGAGGTACTTTCTTTAGTTAACTCTAGGCAGATCGCTGCACTGCTAGGGTAAACTGAGGCAGAGTGACCTCTTTTAAAATGTTATATTTAATTCAAAGCAGCTATGAGGTTTTAATGCCTTAAGATACAAAGCCCTTTGTACTTCTGTCTTCTGATGTTTCATTTTTAGTCACAGAAAAAAAAATGTATGTAGCCCTTTCTTAAAATAAGGCAGGGATTGATTTTTCTTTTTGTTCATTGAGAGAACAGAGCATGGACATATCTCTCTTTGTTAGATCCCTAGGCTCTCATTTGGTAAAGATATCATTATTGTTAGTGCTTTAATTTAAAGGTTGGGATTATGTGAAAACATTTGGGACCTATCAGTTCTTACCCAAGTGTTAAAATGAATGAAAATCTACTAAGGTGAAGGACTTCTGTGGTTCCATTGGTGAACTGTACTACATTCTGATAGGGCAGCCACATAATGTATGCTCAGCCTTACGATTTTTAAGCTTTATTTTCTAGTTATCTTAAAAAGCAACACATTTCATTTTCATTTTCATAATACTTTATTTTAGTTTATTTCCCTCACCTGCTCTTCTCCCTCATACCCACTTTACCACAGTACCCATATATATATGTACATATATACATATATAAACTTATATGTATTTAATATAATTTTAGGTAAATAAAAATACGATTCTTTATGGATTTTCAAACATTCTTATTCCTACTTTCAGTCTTCTCTCCCCCTCTCCTTTTGTATTGACCATCTTCCCATTTCCCTAATTAATATCCCATGTTCCCCACTTCCCCTTCTGTGTATGTACCATCCTGCTGTTCCCTCCTCTAAAGCCTTCCCCACCATGGTACCTTTTGACTTTCCTGGTTTCTGTGGTTATTTCAGGTTGTATACTCAAATCTGACGATTTTGGAGCTAGGAATCATATATAAGAGAAAACATGTGGCATTTGTCTGTCTTATGTGTGTTCCTCTGTCTATGTAATATTTTTCCTAGTTCCATTCATTTACTTACAAATTTCATGATATAATTTTTCCTTACAGCTCAATATAGTTCATAGTGTGTGTGTACCGCCTTTCATTACTCATTCATCAATTGAAGGACATTTGGACTGTTGCCATTCCTAGCTATTGTGATTAGAGCAGTGATGAACATGGCTGAAGAAGTATTACTTCTGTTGAGTCCTTTGAGCATATGCCAAGGAGTGGTATAGTATGATAGATTTGTTTTTAGCTTTTTGAGCATTCTTTGCATTAATTTCCAGTGTGGCTGTGCCAGTTTGCAATTCTACCAACAGTGAGTGAGTCTTTCCCTTCTTCCACATCCTCCTAAGCATTTCTTGCTGGTTGTTTTCTTGATCTTTGCCTTCTGACTGTGGTAAGATGAAATCTCAAGGTTGCTGAACACCTTTTGAGATACTTCTTAGCCACTTATAGTCTTCTTTGGAGAACTTTGAATTCAGATTTGAATGGATCTTTTTTTTCTTTTTTGAGTTCTTTATAATAGTCTGAATATTAATCTTCTGTCCGATGATAGCTGGCAAAGACTCTTTCCTACTCTGTGGGTTTCCTCTTCACTTAATTGTTTCCTCAATTCTGAAGAAAGTTTTTAGTTTTATTAGACCCTACATGTCAATTGTTGTCCATAATTTCTTCACAAATGAAGTACTGCTCAGAAAGTTCAAAAGAACATTTTAGGAATTAAAATATAATTAATCTTTTTTCCCTATTCACTTTGCTCTCTTGAACTTCTCCCAAGTACCTGCCCTATAACACCTCCCATCCCCTTACTACTTCTCAAATTCATGTCCTTTTTTCTTTATTTTATAAATATACAATTGTTATATATGTAATATATATATTTCATAAAATACATAAACATAACTTTTGGAATCTGTTGTGTTGCTTATGTGGATTTGATTTAAGGGCTTACCAATTAGGAGGTTCATCACTGAGGAAGACTAATTCTTCCTCCCTCAGCCATCATGAGTTGACTGTACTTTTTTTGTGTAGGGATGTGGACCTGTGAAATTTCCCCCTTTTCTGTTAGCATGCTTATTGGTGTTGCCATTTTTTCTGGTCTGGTTTAGGTAGCCATATCTTTGCAGTGTCATGGATGTTGTTGCAAAAGATCTAGTAGGTCTTATAATAAAAAGCCGGAGCCAGATGTTGGGGTAAATGTTGAAAGATCAGAGAGACAAAGGAATAAGCCATTGCTACTTCTCACCTCACCAACTCCACAAATCTTCTGACTGAATGTCTCTGAGTCCTCAGCTGAAAGGGGTCCAACCAAAAAGTCTCCTCACCTGAAAAGCTTTATTTCCTGTCTCCTCATGCCTTATATACTTTTCTCCGCCCAGCCTTATTACTTCCTTCCTAGTGCTGGGATTAAAAGCATGTGTGCTTCCCAATACTGGTAGCAGAGGCATGAGATCTCAAGTGCTGGGATTAAAGGCATGTGATTCCCAAGTACTGGGATTAAGGTGTGTGTCAGCACTGCCTGGCTCTGTTTGTCTCTTAGACTGAATCAATCTCATGTAGTCCAGGGTGGCTTTGAAATCACAGAGATCCAGATGGATCTCTGCCTCCCGAGTGCTAAGATTAAAGGTTTGTGCCACCACTGCCTGGCCTCTATGTTTAATCTAGTGTTTTGTTCTGTCCTCTGATCAGGCAAATTTTATTCGGATACACAATATATCACCACAGTATCTACCCTGTCATTTCTAAGAGTTATAATCTCATAGCAGATTTCCTGGTCTTGGACTCTTATAAAACTACCATCCTCTCTTGTGCAATGTTCTGTGAGCATCAGGTACAGGGATTATGTTACAAATGTATTCATTAGGGCTGGGTACCCCATGATTTGTTGTCCTCTACATTTTAATCAGTTGTGATTTTCTGCAGTGATCTCACCTGCTGCAAAGAGAAGCTTCCTTGATGGGGGATTCAATAAATTTATTTGTGGGTATAAGAATATGTATTTATAAAACAGTTAAGAAGTATACTAGTCAGTAAAGTGATGATTGTTATGTTCTCCTCTAAGATCCATGACCTCACTAAGTATGGGCAGTTGTCTGGGTCCAGTACCAAGCATGATTTCTTTTGCTTTGAGTGAACCTTAAATATAATTAGAGAGCTGTTGGTTACTGCCCAGATATGAGTACCAGTTTTGAACCATTAGAAGTATCTTACTGTGCTGGTAATTTTGGTTCACAGGCATCCTGGCTGGGTAGGACTTTTGGTTGGTTCCTTCCCTTGGCAGCTTGCATATCAGCTTCTAGTACTATGAAAGCTAGTCCCTAGGGAGAAGGTAGTCAGACTCAGCTTGAATCTTCTGAGTCTTGTGTTTGAAGCACATGGTATCTTTAGCAACAAGGACTTACTTTCAACCTGTGGGAGGCAATAGTCATTACCTATGTGGGCTTTTTAAAAAATTTATTTGTCTTGTCGGAGTATTTTTGACTCTGATATGGGAAAACTCCATTTTAACCCTTTTTATGCATGTATATAAACTTTCTACAATAGTAGGTTTCTGTGTCTTTTCCAAAAGTCTTTAGTATTTTATCCTTTCCCATACTCCCTCTTCTACTCTGCCCTCTTCTCCACCACCTCAATTTAATCCTTACTTTTTCCAATATTCCCCTTTAGCCCTTTATACGAGTGTGTTCTATCTCCCCTCATTTGAAAGCCCCTCCCCATGTCCCCATTTCCTCACCATTGTGGGTATTCCAAATTAAACATATGTATCTGAAGATTTAATGCTAATATCCATTGATAAGAAAAAAAACATGTAAATTTTTCTTTCTGGATCTGGGTTACTACAATGATTGTTTCCAACTCCATCTATTTACCTATGAATTTAATAATTTTATTTTTCTTATATCTGAATAATATTTCATTGTATATATAAATATACATAGCACATTTTCATTATCCATTTATCTGGTGATGGACATCTATGCTATTTATATTTCATGACAGTTGTGAATAGAGCATCAGTGAACATGAATGGGCAGGTATCTTGCATGTATCCCTGCACACCAGAAGAGGGCACCAGATCTCATTACAGATGGTTGTGAGCCACCATGTGGTTGCTGGGAATTGAACTCAGAACCTCTGGAAGAGCAGCCAATGCTCTTAACCTCTGAGCCATCTCTCAGCCCAGTGGGCAGGTATCTTTAGGGTAGGATATGGAGTCCTTTTGGCATATAATAAAGAGTGGAACAGCTGGATGGTAGACACATGTTTAGCTCTTTTTAGGAACCTGCACACTGATTTCATAATGGATGCGTGAGTTGGCACTGAGTAAGTTTTCCCTCCACCCATCCACAGTTACATTTGTCATCATTTTATTTTATTTTTTTGACTTAGCCATTCTGACTGGGGGGAGATGAAATCTTAAAGTAGTTTCAATTTGCATTTCTCTGATGGTTAAGGATGTTGAACATTTTAAGAAGTGTTTCTCAGCTATTTGTATTTCATTTTTGAAAACTCTCTGTTTAAGTCTATGCCCCATTTTAAATTGGTTTGTTTTCTTGGTTTTTTTTAATTTTTGAGTTTTTTATATATTCTAGATACTAACATTCCATCAGATGTCTATCTAGTCTTTTTTTTCACTTTGTGAATTGCCTTTTCATTGAGTGATGGTGCACTTTTGTGGTGATATTTTATTTGTGCTGAAATGTGGTGATATTTTATTTGTATGTTAATAAAGTTTTCCTGGAGATCAGAGGAAATAGCAAGCCCTTAACACAAGTTAGGCAGGGGTAGCACGCACCCTTAATCCAATTACATGGCAGGCAGGGTCTCTGTGTGTTCAAGGACACACTAAGGAACAGCTAAGGACACGCTAAGGTGACACACACATTTAATCCAAGTACCAACCATAGAGACCTAGAGGTCTGTACAGACAGGCAGTGACAAGGAAGTGAGGTAGCTGGGCTAAGAGCCAATGAGAGGGCAGAACAGCAAGGCAATAAAGGCATGGGTAGACAGGAAGTAACTTACCCTTTTGATAGCTGCAGAGCTGGAGAGGTAAGGTTGGTGGCTATCACTGTTCCCTGATCTCTAAGGCTTTCACCTCTATATTTGGCTCTGTGTTTCTTATTTAATAAGACCATTGCTGTGGGATGGTCTGTATGTCAAAAATGTTGCTTATTGGTCAATAAATAAAGCACTGATTGGCCAGTGGTCAGGCAGGAAGAAGTATAGGCGGGACAAGGAGGAGAGAATTCTGGGAAGTGGAAGGCTGAGGAGACACTGCCAGTCGCCGCCATGACAAACAGCATGTGAAGATGCCGGTAAGCCACAAGCCATGTGGCAAGGTATAGATTTATAGAAATGGATTAATTTAAGCTATAAAAACAGTTAGCAAGAAGCCTGCCACGGCCATACAGTTTGTAAGCAATATAAGTCTCTGTGTTTACTTGGTTGGGTCTGAGCGGCTGCGGGACTGGCGGGTGAGAGAGATTTGTCCTGACTGTGGGTCAGGCAGGAAAACTCTAGCTACAGACCATTTAGAAAATCGGCTACATTTGGCACCCAATGTGGGGCCCTTATAACTTTTGTGAATGATTCATCCCCCCCCCCCCCCCCCCGCTTCCTCAATTCTGTCCCATGCATTCATGGCTGCCATGAGGCATAGAATTAAGGTTTGGTTTTCATATGAACATTGTCTTTGTATATCAGAGTATTGGCCTTCTCCAAGAAGCTGATCTTGGGAAATTTCCATACCTCTAGTTCTACATTGGTTTTCTATTGTGTTAGCCTCCTCCTTAAGCCAGGTTCGACACTATAATTGTGCTCTGGACTCCAGGACAGCTGTTACCAATTCTTCTCAGTCCTGAGGAATAATCCTATTACAAGTTGACCATGAGTTTAACATTTGCTTTATGAATGGAGAATGCATGCCATATGATACTATAGCTTCCTTAAATCTCCTTAAATCTAACATTTCTACTGGAGTTCAATTAGCTTGTATACGTCCTTGAGCAGGTAGTTCCTGTATGGCTACTGGATAAATTAAGTTTGATTGTTTGAAAACAGACTGTCTCTCTGTAACCATATAATTCAATCCTGAAATAATTTCACCTTTAAATTCTCCTGTCTGGGTCTGAATTTCACTATAATTCATTTTAACAGGTTTTTCTAAAGCATTTATCTTGGCATTTAAATTGACCAACCTTTTTAATACTAAAATAAGGGTAATTAAACAAATAATATTCATAATTGATGTTATATACATCACATCAACATTAATTATCTCTCATTTAATTGTTCCATTTTCAGACTGCCTAATGTGTTATCAAACAAAGACCAATTTCCTGCCATTGTAAAAATATTTCCCATTTTTCAATGTGGAAAAAATTTTCTCTTTTAACTAGTTTCTTCCTTTAAGATAGCTGATATCTTAATTGACTTACCAAGTCTGCATAAAACAGTGGAAGTCGAAGGGAATTTCAAAGCAGCTACCTAGTGTGGTGGCAGTCTGAAATGGGAATCCAGAGATAGATAGATAGATAGATAGATAGATAGATAGATAGATAGACAGATAGATAGATAGGTAGATAGAGAACCTACTAGCCACCAGGAGAAAAACAAGCTAAAGAAAGTCCAGCCATGTTTTCTGGCCTCAACTGTACTGGGCCTGAGCCAGGGGCTCTGTATCCCCACACGCAGTCCAGCCACTTGCAGATCCGGCCAAACTGGGGCCTGCAAGGCCATAGCCAAGTGGCTTTTTTTTTTTTTTTTTTTTTATGAATTCCTGCCCCACAGTTGGATGCCAAATGTAGCCAAATTTCTAAATGGTCTTATTAAATAAGAAACACAGAGCCAAATATAGGGGTGAAAGCCTTAGAGATCAGGGAAATAGTGATAGCCACCAACCTTACCTCTCCAGCTCTGCAGCTATCAAAAGGGTGAGTTACTTCCTGTCTACCCATGCCTTTATTGCTTGGGTAAACATGCCTTGTTGTTCTGCCCTCTCATTGGCTCTTAGCCCAGCTACCTCACTTCCTTGTCACTGCCTGTCTGTACAGACCTCTGGGTCTCTATGGTTGGTACTTGGATTAAATGCATGTGTCACCATCCTTGGCTATTCCTTAGTGTGTCCTTGAACACACAGAGGCCCTGTCTGCCATGTAATTGGATTAAGGGTGTGTGCTACCCCTGCCTAACTTGTGTTAAGGGCTTGCTATTTCCTCTGATCTCCAGGCAAACTTTATTTATTAACATACAAATAAAATATCACCACTGTACAGAAACTTATTTTTCTGGGGTCCATTTATGAATTTGTGGGTCTTGATGCCTGTGCTATTGGGGTCCTGTTTAGGAAGTCATTTCCTGTGTCAATGAGTTCAGGCCCATTCCCTACTTTCTCCACTCTCAGGTTCAGGGTATCAGATCTTATATTGAGATCTTTGATTTATTTGGAGTTGAGTTTTGTGCAGGGTGATAGATAAAGATCTATTTTCATTCTTTTACACATAGCTATCCTGTTTGCCTAACATCATTTGTCAAAGATGATGAGTTTTCTTCAGTATGTATTATTGGGTTCTTTTACAAAAATCTGGTGACTATACAGGAATGTGGGTTGATATGTCTGTCTTAAGTTCTATTCCAGTCATAATTGTGCCTGTACTATGCTATGTTTAGAGCCATTCTACAGCTCTAAAGTGTGATACAGTGAGGTGATACCTTCTGCATTATTAGTCTATTTAGTCCTTTTTCAGATAACCTGCCTATTGATTAAAATTTGGTCTTGAAACTACCATCTGTCACTATTTTGGGGTTTATCTGTTGTGTTAAGTCTAGTAGTGTTTCTGTTATGAAACTTAGCTGCTATTTTTGGTGCATATATATTTAGGATTGTTATAGTCTCTTCTTGGACTTTTTTTTTTAAACCAATGAAAGGATAAAGTGTTTCTCTCATCTAGTTTGTTTTGGTTCAAAGTCTGTTTTGTCAAATATTAGAATACTATACCTGCTTATTTCTTGGTTCATTTGCTTGTAATACCTTTTTCCATCCTTTTATCCTGTAGTGGTATATATCATTGGTCATGAGGGTTGTATCTTGAAGGCAGCAACAAGACATCTTGTTTTCTGATGCTTGTCTGTTAGTTTGTGTGTCTTCATTGGGAAATTGAACATAAAAATGAAGCTATTATTGAAAAATGTTTATTAATTTCTGTCATGTTGTTGCTGTTGTGATCTTTGATTAGATCTCTTTCAGTGTTCTGAAATTGGTTCCTTGTTCCTTGTGCCTTATTTAGTGCGTTTAACCTTCTCTTCAGGGTTAAGTATTTCTTGCAGTATCTTCTGTAGAGCTGGCTTAGAGGTCCTAATTTCCTTAAATATCATTTTGTTTTGAAACATTTTCCTTTCTCCTTCAATTATGACTTATATCTTTGTTGGATATAGTGGTCTAGGATGATACCTTTGGCCTTTCATAAGTCATAGAACATTGGTCCCAAGCCCTTCTTAATTTCATGGTCTCCAGTGCAAAATCTGCTGTAATTTTGATGGACCTGCTCTGTATGTGAGTTATCTTTTTTCTTGCTACTTTCAATATCCTTTCTTTGCTATGTATATTTAATGTTTTGACTATTATGTGCTATACATAGTTTCTTTTCTACTTCCCTCTCTTTGTTATTCTCCATGCCTCTTGGATCTTGATAGACATCTCCTTTCATATATTAGGGAAGTTATCTTGTGTCATTCTGTTGAAAACATTTTCCATGCCTTTGGCCTGGGTCTCGTCTTTTTATGCCTATTATTCATATGTTTGGTCTTTCTATAGTGTCCTAGAGGTACACATGTCTCCCCACCCCAGGATTTGACATTATCTTTGACTATGTGAACAAATTCTTCTACCTTGTCTTAAAGACTTCACATTCTCTTTTCCACTTGACCCTGTCAATTGGTAAGGCTTTCCTCTGATTTTTTTTGTCTGAATTCTTAAATTTTTCACTTGAATTCCCCCAGAATTTCTATCTCCTTATTAAATTCTGTTTTCATATCTTCAATTGTTTTCATCATTTCATTCAATTGTTGTGTTTTTCTCGTCTTCATTATGACATTTACCCATATCCTCTTTGAGTTCTTTGATGATGTTTATTATTTCTATTTTGACATCATTGTCTTGTACATTATCTAAGTCACTTTTCTTAGGGACATTACTATGGAAGAACTAATTTTTGATAGAGACTTATTGGTTTGTGTATTTGTATATTTGCCACAGGACCTAGGCATCTGGAGTTAGGTTGTTAGTAGTATTTCTTGGTATGGAAATCTCATTTCTATATTGTTGAATGAGTGTTTAATGCTCTGTTTCCTATTACTCCAACTTGTCAGGTGGCTAGCTGTTTGTATGGGGCTTAAGATTGAGTCTTTGGGCAATTCAGTTTAAGTGTTGAAATGGGATATCAGAAAAAGTCCTGGCTCTGCTTAAGTTAAGTGAAATTTATCAGCTCAGAAGAAAACGCTCTGTAGAGTCAGAGGATTTTTACATTTAACCTTCAGGAGCTTGGTCGAGATGCTTTGGACTTTTCCTCAGTCTACAGGTAATATTGTTATTGCTGGTGTGGGTCTAGTATCTCTCTCTGGAGATGGGGGTTGTCCTCAGGTGGTATGGATGACTATTATTGGTTGCATAAGTTTAGTATCTGTCTACAGAAGGTGCCAAGTGTGTGAAATGTGATGGATGGAGTTGGTAGGGGGTGGATGGGTAGGGTGGTGGCAGAACTTTTGGCTGTACGCCTTGGGATGAGCGGGACAAGGGTGCTTTCAGGGGTGGATGGAGTTACCAGTGTGAGTTGGGCTTCCCTACTTGATGTGGGTGTGGGGAAGGAGAAGGAAAGCAGGCACAGCAGAAATGTTTCTTAGGCAGGTGTAAGTGGGGGATAGAGTTGCTGGTGTGGGTCTGAAGAGAGGCAATCCTTAGGTGGAGGGAGTGTGTTGTTGGTGGCACCAATCTTGTGTCTTTGCAGAGAAGAGACCAGATATGCCTAATGGGGATGAGTAGTTTGGCCAGGGTTGTTAGAGTTGAGTTAGGAGTGGGTGTATGGACTCCCTGGGTTGAGATGCAGGCAAGAATGTGGGGCAGGGGTGAATGGCATTGGTGACTGCTTACATTGGGCCTCCATACCTGAAGAAGATGTGCCCAAAGTAGTGGAGGAACAATTTTTTAAAGTTTGATTAAGGTCTTAGCATTAGTTATAGTGAAATTTTAATGATTAAACTGCTTTTCAACATTAAAATATTTGGACTCATTTTTAGGGATTATATGTCTTTGGTTGTTGCTAAGGTTCATTACATGGTATTACTATTTTTAGCTTTTTATAAATTTCTGCAGAAGTACATGTAAATATTAATCAGCTTGCTTTGTCTTTTTTAAATATAATTTTAAAATTATTTTTTAAAGTCAATATACAAAGTGATGGGTTTCATTATGATATTTTCACACATATGTGTCATTATGAATCTTTTAAAAAGGCATATGCCATTAGGATATTTGCCAGCTATTAGCATGATTATAAGGAAACTAAACCAGGTTTTTTTGCTTTCTTCTCTTCCTCTTCCTTCTGCTGTTTCTGTTATAAAACAGCATTTCACCCAACAGGAGAAAAATAATATTTCAACTCTTTTCTGGCAGATTAACATACGTTTACATTCAAATCCAGCAATTCATTTATTACATTTTTTCTTTAAATAAAGATTTCTTATTTCATTTAACTTGGTTTAGGTTGGCTTGTATGCCTCTTGAGAAATACAGTGGTAAATATACATTTATTATAACTACATTTCTATCAGTTGATATCCTCAATACTAATATTTAGATTTATTCATGTGTGTGTGTCTGCTCATGTGTAGATATGAATGCTTCAAATATCATTCTTTTGTTTGCCACAGAATGTCTGAAAAATCTAGGATGGTTCAATATTTAATTTCTGTTTTTCCCATTCAACCCTCAAATCAGGATGGAGAGCCTGTCCGCCCAGGAGTGGCCATGACTGACCTTGCCACTGGCCTGTTTGCCTATGGAGCCATTATGGCTGGCCTCATACGACGTTACAGAACTGGAAAAGGACTGTTCATTGATTGTAATCTACTGTCATCTCAGGTACCAACCCAAATATCATTTTAATTTGATATAACAATGTATTTGGGTTATCCTTTTTTAGATAGAATCCTATGGTCACATGCCATTAAAATTAAAAAAGCAAACAACCCCTCATAAACTGCTTTGCTTTGATATTTGCTTTCATAGAAAATCATTCAAATATGAAATCATCTAAAAAATTGTGACAGTTTTGTTACAATTTAAACGTGTTGTTGAATTAGAATTCCCAGGTCATTCAGTGGGAGAACTTCCCTTGTGAGGCCACAGTACAGTTGCCTCTATTTCACTGTCTTATGAGCCCTGTAACATGCTTTGATGCCATTTCTTCACCTTTTATGTGCCTTGGACTCTCGTGTAAGTCTGGCAAAATATATGGACCTTATCTTGGGATCATAGTTTTTAAGTTCATAAGATGAGGTGATTGGATTACAAAAGAGCTAAGTTATATGGAAATATTTATCTAAATGTAAAAATCATTGTTGTGTTATCACAATATATGGCTTTTACTAACATATTAAAATTTATGGAAATTGACTATGCTAGGTAAGTGCTATGCTCCTATGCTGAATTCCTAGCCCTCTTTTTGTTCTCCATTTTGAGATGGTCTCACCAAGTTGATTGGCCTTGACCTCAAAACATAGCCCAGGGAGACATTGAACTGGACCTCTTTCTACTTTAGCCTCTGGTGATATAATAGTGATTGCAACACCATTAAAATTTTGATGTAATGTTAAGAAGAAATGATATTTCAAGAAATATGCAATAGATAATATGATATGGAGTGAAAATGATATGAGAGGATATATAAAATTATCAGTGACCAAGTCATAGATATTGCTAATCCTCTGGTGGTTTCATTGCTTGGCTTCATAATTGTTTAGGTCAGAGGTTGATGAAAATAAAGATATCCTTTTGTACACCCATGCTATTTAACTCCTAGAACTCTGTCCATAGACTAACCTCCCTGATTTAGACAGTTACAGCTATGCCGTAGCAAGCACAGGACTGGTGAAACGAAGGGGTTAATTCACTTTTAACATGACATTTTGCCTCCTTTACTGGATCAGACCCAGATGCTGTACCATATGTGGAAGTTGATTCTGAATAGATAATTTTTCAGGGATAGGAAAAAGAAAATATCTAATTTGTGCAAGGAGACATTTTACTGTGGGAAAATTACTTTCTAGACATAGAGATCTCAGTTGGGAATTTCAGATTTAAGTGGCATACATGGGAAAATAGTAAACTTGGAACACTACATTGGAGATTTTTTTCTCTTAGGCAGAATTAAGGAGGTGTATAGAAATAAAGTCGATATGGTTGATGGTAAAATAATGTGTATGAGTTTTTAACAGCAATGTTGAATCACTGTCAGAATTTTAATGGTTTTGAAAAAGGTCAAAAGAACTCTCTTCAAATGAGTTATTTTGCTTCTTCACAGAAAGCCATAGATGGTAGTTATGGGAAGGAACTAAAAGTCTTTTCTTTGTCTGTGTTAATAGCTGTAGTGAACCTGAGGTAAGTTAAGTAACCAAATAAAACTTATATATCCAATAAATGTGGAATACATGAAAGTTTTATAGGTGAGGGACATGTGTAATCTTACAGGGCCCTAGACTTTGTAGGTCCTACTGTCTGTGTCTTGAAATGCTTAACATTTCTGAACAGAAGATTTTTTTTCATTTTCATTTTTCACCAAGCTTCCCAAATAATGTATAGATAGTCATAATTTTGTCTGTATTAACTTCTTTACTTTATACTCAATTATGAATGAATACATTTACTTAGGAAACAATTATCTATTATGGTATAGTTGAGGTTAAAAAATCTTCTAGCACTGATTTGGTGAGTCCTATGTAGAATATATTCTCACCTGCAAGACTGCTTCACAATGAGTAAATTCATGTCTACATACACACAGATATTTATTAAAGTCATTATTGTGTGTGTGTGTCTGTGTATGTGTGTATTCAGGCATGACTGATTCATGTTGATTCTTGAGACTGTAAACTCCAATAGTGTAAGGAAAATGTCCTTTTGTGCTTTTCACATCATCTTTAATACTCAGCTCAATATTTGTCAGATATCAAGTTATCATTTGAATGAGAAATATCCTCCATAGGCTCATATGTTTGAAAATTTAGTTCCAAGCTGATGGTACTGTTTGGGAAGGGTATGGAACCCCTGGGAGATAGTAACTTGTCAGAGGAAGTGTGTCTTTTGGGGGTAGTGGAGGTTTTATAGCCTGGCCCCATTTCCTTTTTTCTGTCTGCTTCCTTATTGCTAACACAGTGTGATGTGCTAGACTCTGCTCCTGCTACCATACCTTCCCTTCCTGCTGACACACGCCCTTTGCCATGATGGAATGATCCCCTGAAACTGTTAGCTAGAATAAACATACTTCTTCCTTTAAATAGTGTCTTCTCAGGTATTTGGTCATGGCAATGAGAAGAGCAATCAGCACAGAAAATTGGTACTGAGAAGTGGGGCTTTTGTTTTTTATAAATTTAATCATGTAGTTCTTAGGCTTTAGAACTGGTTTCCAGGAGGAGTGTCTTAGTTTGGGTTTCTGTTGCTGTGAAGAGACACCATGACCACAGTAACTCTTACAAAGGAAGCATTTAATTGGAGTGGCTTGCTTACACTTCAGAGATTCAGTACATTATCATCATGGTGGGAAATATGGCCGCTTGCAGGCAGACATGGTGCTGGAGAAGTAACTGAGAGTCCTACATCTTTTAGGCAATGCAAGTCCACGGAAACACTGGGAGGTATCCTGAGCATAGGAAATCTCCAAGTCCACCCCAACAGTGACACACTTCCTCCAACAAGGCCATACCCACTCCAACAAAGCCATACCTCCTAATAGTGCCACTTCCTATGAGATTATAGGGGCCAGTTACATTCAGACTACCACAGGAATGTGGAAGATTTGGAACTTTGGGCTAGAAAATCCACAGAATGCTGTGAGAAGAGCTTAATGGGCTATTCTGGTGGGAGTTCAGAAGACCGAATGATAAGTGGTGTGCAGACAGTGGAGGCCTGGGCTAAGTGAGGTTTCAGAGGGAAACAGATACTGTCTAGAACTGGGCTCCCTATAATTACATTGGGGCAAAGAGAGTTGGCAGTATTCTGCTCGTGGGGTGAGAGCTTGTGTGAGGTTGAATTAAAAAGCAATAGATTAATTTCATTAGTAGACAAAATTTCAAGGTAGCATAACATTCAGTCTGTGACATGGCTCCTTCCCACTGTTCTTATTCACACTGACAGTGAGAGGGAAAGGATGAAGTACATGAAGTTTAGCAAGGAATGTGTGAGCAGGTTTAAAACTGTGGACAAGGAGCAGAACATTCAGAGGACAAGGCATTTGTCATTGTTCAAGAGTAACCTCACTGTCTTCAATAGGAAAAGTACCCTGAAGGCATGACCTCACCCATCAAAGGCCCAACTTGTAAAAATGAAAATTTATTTGAAAGGAGAAAGCAGCCCGACTGAGCACACCACAGAATGAGGTTTTTGCTGGAAACAATTGCCTAGGAAAGTGATATTGCAGATTCATCATCTACAAAGGCATACCCAGGAAATTATAGCTGTGGTTCAAAACAGCCACGCTACATCTTGGGCTGGCAGCAGAACTTGACAATATAGTCTAACTTTTACTGATATTGCTAGCATGAAAAATGCAAGACTGAGGGATCATGGACCCTTACTCCAAAGTTCCAGGGAGCTGCTGAGACCAGGTAGTGTGTGGCCATGTTAGAGCTTCTGTAAAGCGGCCCTGAAAGGCTATTGCATGAAGCTCTGGGATTTTATCAGTCTCAGTTGCAGTGGAGGCCCCAGAATGTTGGAGATGCCAGGACCATGGGACATCCATCAAGGAAAGAGCCAGACATGGAATGGAGCCTGTGTAAGAGAGAGAGTACGTATGTTATACATAACAGAGGAAACAGGCCAGCCAAACCCTCTGGAGAACAGAAGAATCCCTCATGAGTCCAGGATGCTTGGTTTGGTGCTTTAGGATTGAGTGGTTGCCCTGAAGGGGTTTGGTCTTCCTTTGGTCCAATTTTTTTCCTTGGTATGGTTCCATTCCTCCCTTTTGCAGTGAATGTCTATTTTGTGCCATTATATATTGGAAGTATGTAACTTGTTTAAGTATGTAACTCAACCCATAGTTAAGAGATTGTGTTTCAAAAGAGAATTTGGACTCTTGAACAGTGCTCGGACTGTTAGTGTCTATGGGAAATTTTGAAGTTGATTTAATGCATTTAAATCAACTTGCACTGTTGAGTTGACCATTAACATAGTATGGGCTCAGAGTCCAAATGTGGTTTGAGTGCAGAATGTCCCTCCTAGATTTAGGCATTTGAATGCTTGGTTCCTGAGCTGGTGGCTCTGTTTGGGGTGCTTATGGAGCCTTTAGGAGATAGAATCTTACCAGAGGAAGTGGGTCCCTAAGACAGACCCTGAGGTTTTATAGCCAGGCCCCAGTTCTTTTTTTCTGTTTCATGATTGATAAGGCAATCTGAGCTTCCAGACTCCTGCTCCTGCTCCTGATGCTTTTCCTGTAAAGAGAAGCTTCTTTGGTGAGGCATTATGGCCACACTTACTTATAGGTGTAAGGGATATAAGGTTAAGATTTAGAATGTGTAAGACAAATTGCTAAATGGTCTTATTAATAAAAAACCCAGAGCCAGATATTGGGGTAAAAACTGAGAGATCAGAAAAGTAGAAAGAAGCCAGCCATGTTCTTACCACTTGGAAATCCTCAGTCAAAGAGATCTACTTCTTGTATACCCTATATGCCTTTCTGTTCTGCATCTCACTTCCTCTCTCCACCCAGCTACATCACTTCCTGTCTTTCTGTACAGACCTCCAAACCTCTATGGTTAGTGCTGGCATTAAATGCATGTGCCACCATGCCTGTCTCTGTTCTCAGTGTGGCCTTGAACTCACAGAGATCCGGATGGTTCTCTGCCTCTTGAATGCTAGGATTAAAGAAATATGCTACCATTGCCTGACTTTTATGTTTAATATAGTGGCTGGCTTTTTCCTCTGATCTTCAGATAAGCTTTATTAGGGTGCACAATATATTGGGGAATGTGCTTAGGAATTATGGTAGTCTAGCAGATTGGTGGCAGTAGATTCTTTTCTAAGACCCATGACCTCGCTAAGCCCCAGGAAATCTGCCTGGGTTTCTAGGAGCAGGCATGATTTTCCTTTTGTTGAGTGGGCCTTAAATTCATTTGGACAGCTGTTGGTTATCAATGACATGTAAGTGCCACTTACTGTACTGTCTTATTTACCTTCTATTGTGATAAAACACGATGAACAAGGCAACTTATAGAAGGAAGAGTTTATTATAGGTTTACAGTGCCAGAGGTTTAGAGTCTATGATGGAAGAGTGGAAGTAGTTGGTGACAGATGGCTGATATAGCATCTAAAAACTCATATCTTGAACCACAAACAGGAAACAGAGAAGGCTAACTCAAAATGACATGAGTCTTGAAACCTCAAAGTCGGCCCCAGTGACGTACTTCCTCTGCCAATGCCACACCTCCTAAGCCTCCACAAAGAGCCACCAATGAGGACCTAGCATTCAAATGCCCAAGACTTATGGTGGACTCTTTATTCAAACTACCACATGCAATTTATGATAATCTTTTCTGTGCTGGTCATTACTGTGGTTCATAGGTTTCACAACTGGGAAGGACTATTAATTGCTTTGCTCTCTTGGCAGCCTGCACTTTATTTTCTGGCACTATGGAAGTTTGACTGCAGGAAGGAGACTTTCAGGTTAGGTACAGGTTTAATCATCTGAGTCCTGTGCCTTAAGTGTGCAGTGTCTTCTGCAATAGGTTATTAGCTTCAAGCTCTGAGAGGCAACCAAGGGCAACAGCAGTAGCCTATGTTGTCTTCAGAGACACATGGACCACCCTGACCAAACACTTGAAAGGATGTTTCTTATGGCCGGAGTACTAGGGTTTTTGTTAAGTGTATGGTTCTTGTGGGGAACTTTGTCAGCCCAAATGGCATAACTTTATCTGTATCTATATCTATATCTATATATCTATATCTATATTTCTCTATATATTATATAATGATATATGTGTGTGCATGTGTGTTTTATACATACATAGACACACACACTTGAAAGCATTATATTTAATTTTAGGTAAATATAAAATAATGTGATCACTTAAGGATTTATGAAACAATCTTAGTGTTATTTGTCCCCTTCTTTCCTTTTCCTTCTGTATTGACCTCTCTCCTCCCTCTCCCAGTTGGAGCTTCCTGCCATTTTTTTCTGTTTCTGCCTTCATATGACTGGTATCCTGCTCTTCGTCTCTAATTGCTCTCCCCACCATGGTCCATTTATATTTTCTTGGTTTCTGCAGTTATTTCATGTTATATACTCACATCTGAAGATTTAGAGCTAGGAACTACAGCTGAGAGAAAATATGTGGCATTTATCTTTCTGGGTTTTTTCAATTCAAAGTTTTTAATATTTTTGAGGATTTCATACCTAAGTTCAGTATTCTCATCATTTCTATCCCTCCTTCTTTCTTCCAAGGCCTTCTAATGCCAACTTCCTCTCAAATCCATGATCCCTTCTTCTATAATTAAGGTTGCTTTACACACACACACACACACACACACACACACACACACACACACACACCCCTTACTGTGGTGGTTTGAGTAGGAATGGCCCCTAGAGACTCATGTGTTTGAATGCTTAGCCCATAGGGAATAGCACATTAGGAGATGTGGTCTTGTTGGAGGAAGTGTGTCACTGTGGGGGCAGACTTTGAGGTCTTATATGCTCAAACTATGCCCAGTGTGGCACTCAGTCTCCTTCTGCTGCCTGTGGATCAAGATGTAGAACTCTCAGCTCCTCTCCAGCACCATGTCTGCCTATATGCTGTCATTCTTCTTGCCATGACAATAATGGTGTAAACATCTGAAACTGTAAGCCAGCCTCAGTTAAATGCTTTCCTTTATAAGAGTTGCTGTGGTTATGGTGTGTCTTCACAGCAATAGAAATTCTAACTAAGACACCCACTAAGTTCATTTAGTGGTATAGTTCTTATGTGCCTGTGTTGAGGGATGGCCACTTGGTATTGGATAACTGATTGGGGGATTGTCCCTGAGACAGTGGATTCTCCCTCTCTTAGCAGCCATTGATTGCCTGTAGTTTTTCATATAAAGGAGCCTTGCGAACTTTCCCCCATCCACGTTTGCATGTAGAGAGGTGATGCAATTATGAAAGTCACCATATGGTTGATGTTTTATGATTGCATCATTCCTGTTATGTCTTGAAGACTCTATATAGTTGCAGGTGTTCTGGTCCTCAGGCTCTTAAACTCTTCCTCTTCATCCATAATTTTGCCTGAGCCCCAGGTGTAGGGATGGCATTTTAGATAATACCAACTGGGGATGGGTACCCTATGGTCACTTGTTCTCTACATTTTGACCAGTTGCAAATCTCTGTAATAGCCTTCATGTGCTGATAAAAGAATCTTCTTTGATGATGGCTGAGAGCTACACTTATTTGTAGGTATAAGGATAAGTATTTAGAATACAGTTAGAAATCATTTTGGTTTAGGAAAATGGTAGTAGTAGATTTTTCTCTAGGATCTATGACATTTCCAGCCATAGGAGGTTGCCTAGGTTTATAGTACCAGGCAAGAATTCCTTCATATTGAGCAGGCTTTCAGTTGAATCAGATAACTGAGTTTTGTGCAGGGTGTTAGATGTGAATCTAGTTTCATAATTTTATACACAGACATCCAATTTTGCCAGCACCATTTTTTTTAATGATACTGGCTTTCCTCAGAGTGTACTTTAGGAATCTTTGTCAAATGTCAGATGGATCTAATTACATGCACTTATTATTTGGCTCTTCTGTTTTATTCCATTGAAGACCTTATCTGCTTATATCAGGAAAGTTTTGTGTTGACTCACTATTGTAAATTAGATTGATGCCTGAAAGTCAGAACTTGCATTAGCTATTGGGCTAACGCTATTCACCCCATATTAGGAATGAGTAAGAAGTGTTGCCTCAAAGAATTGTATGAGATTATTTTGACTAAGGGGACTATGGATATTGAGTAGATAATCCATAAATATTTACTGTACTGGCATACATGGTTGTTTGAAGATGAAATACAATAAAGGATGTGAAAAAAGCATTGCAAATTGGAAAGTATTCTATTGATGGCTGTCATTTGGTTTATTTGGTTAGTGCAATATATTTCACAGGGTTAGATATGTGCTGGGGTTGAAAAGTTACATATTAACATAATTATTTTATTATTATATCTACAACTTTTTACAATAGAGGAATATTGATTAATTTCACTTTGTCTTTCAATTTTAAAAACATATATAGAGTCTAGGTCTCAAAATAAAACCACAAAATTATTAAAATCTGCTTTATATATATGAGAAATGTTATTTTTTAGATATTTTTCAAAGTAGCATGATAGAAAACTTCTCTTTTTAAAAGAAGTATTCCTTTTATTTATTTTTAATATAAATATTTGTTCACCCACATTTAGCACATAGCACTTGTTTTTAGTTTCAGCCGCCTGGAAAATAACTTTTTTCATACAGTGGTCAAAAACTACTACTTGTTTTGATCACATTATATAGGCTGATGAATGACATTCAATGTCAGCCACTAAAAATGTGATTTTGAACTCTCTTAAAAGTGATTGACTTTACAATAGACAAATTATGCTTGATTTGAATAGTAGCTAATTATTAACTCAGAGATGATTGCCTCAACCACAACAAAACCATTTCAGCGAGTTCACTGTGGAGACATGATGGTGCCCGGGATGTGGTTTGTAGTGGGCACCAAATATTTTGTAGTTTCAAAGCTATAAACTTTTAACCCTTGTCATAAAATTCTTTTGATTTTCTTTTAGTCTTAATATGATTTAAAGTTGTTCACTCAAGATTGTCTAATGTCAGCATCTAAATACTGTGTCCTTAGATGATATTGGTAAAGAGCAAGGAAGTGGGTGTGGATGTGGTTCCAATTACTCTTGTGCTCTTATTCTTCTGTTGTGGCTTTCAGAAATATCTTTTGTAAGTTTAATATCCTTCCTGTACGTAATTGTATCCAGGCTTCCTCAATTATTCTATAGTGAGTTAGTGTTTCAGCTCTACAGTTATTTTCACAGATAGAGCGTTTTGTCACTTTTGACGCTACAGTCTTTCCCTGTATTTGAATGTTGTTCATATTACATGTACATAAACATGTTAGGATTTATAAAAGTTTAACTTGTTCTAGTACAGTTTTGTCAGTAAACTTTCAGAATCCCAAACAAGTATACTCATCTGAAATTTATCATTTTGTTCTGTTATATACACTTGTGTTTGTAATATTCATTTTACTTTAAAAAGGTTAATTTTATTGAAGTATATATAAAATCCACTTTAAATGTCAACTTAATAATTTTTAATAAATTCATAAAGTTATAAATCCACCATTATAAATAAATATTTGAAATGAATATTCATTCAATGACCTCTGGTTTCAGGTGGGGCCAGAGCAGACCTGCTTTGAGTCAGGGAGGGATCTATAGATGGGCAGATTCAGAAG
>CABHPR010109317.1:0-19927 GCA_902168415.1 Peromyscus melanophrys
CTCCCCTCCCCTCCCCTCCCCTCCCCTCCTCTCCTCTCCTCTCCTCCTCTCCTCTTCTTGGAATTCTTGCCTATGAACAACCTGCCTTCTGATGTCCTCAATCTCTGCTTTGAGCATAGGTTCCCCTTCCTTTTCTTGTACTAATAGAGGTCAGGCTTCATTTTGGCCCTCTTAAGTAGCAGCATTCTTCTTGTTAAATACCACATACATTATATTCTTCAGACTAAGGATATGGGGTAGCTGCCATTTTTGCTCTACAAAATACTGCTTTTACTCTTTCTTGCTGTGCAATTGCAGAAATTCCAGCTTTGTTAATATAAAAAAAATCATCTTTCTCCTCACTCTGGACCCAGGCTGTCCTCAAACCAATAGAGATTCTCCTGCCTCAGCCTCTAGAGTGCTGGCATTACAGACATGGTCACCACCATAGTTGGCCTAACACAATTTGTTTTTAGTACTAAGGAGTGAACCCGAGGTTTCATGCATGCCGAGTAAGAGCCTTACCATGGAGGTGTATCCCTGTTTCTTTTCTTTGGGAAAATATCAGTGTATTTGAAGTTGGACCGCCCAGCCATTCCCACCAGCCCTTTGAAGTGCATTCAACTATCTGTTGACCTTCTGGTTGTTGGTTGGCTTAGAAAGCTTTGCTGTGCTTGGTCCTCTTAGTGCCATTGCTGCCTTCAGCTGCTCTGAGGACGGCTCACATGATGACCTTGGACTTCTCCACCCTAGTGATTCTTCCTCTACCCATCTCAGTCATCACCCACATTCCACTAGTCAGACCATCTTGGCTTTGACTACTTTGTTCTCTGATAATGGGTGACTAGGCCTCTGGATCAGTGATTCTCAACCTGTGGGTCTTGACCCCTTTGACAACCCTCTGTCTTCAAAATTTTTTACAGTATGATTCATAACAGTAGCAAAATTATAGTTATGAAGTAACAGTGGAATAATTTTACGGTTGGGGGTCACCACAACATGAGGAACTGTATCAAAGGGTGGCAGCATCAGGAAGGTCGAGAACCACTAAATATGTTCCAGCACAACCAGTACAGCAATTTTCCAGGATCATCCAGCCCTTCCAAACATGAACTCTACTAGTCAGTCACTATTCATCTCTTTCCTTCCTCTCCCTCCCAGGTGGACCATAATTGCTACTGTTGCCATGGAAATACTTTCAGCTCCCTTAACCCCCTCTCTGCTGTGATGGACTAGCCAGGCTACTGTAGAGGGAAGTTTCTCTGTGTCCCACCCAGCCCCCATGGTCGGGACGAATCTCTCTCACCCATGGTGGGAGAGGCTTATATTAATTACAAACTGTATGGCCTATGACTTCAGTTTCTTGCTAGCTAGCTCTTTCATCTTAAATTAATCAATTCCTATTAATCTATATATTGCCATGTGGCAGTGTCATTACCAGTCTGCTGCCATCTTGTTGCTCCTTTGGTGGCGGGCTTGCATCTCTCCCAACTCCATCCTTCTTCATCTCATCTTCAGTTTGAATGCACCGCCTAATCTTATCCTGCCCTGACATAGGCCAATGTGGCTTTATTTATTATCCAATGGGAGCCATACATATTCACAGCATACAGAAAGACATTCCACAGCACTTCCCCTTTTCTGTCTATTCAAAAAGGAATGTTTTAATTTTAACATAGTAAAATCATATATGACAAAATAGTTATCAAACAAGAATTAATGTTACAATATCTAGTCTATTTGTATTTGGCAAAATTAAAGAAAATATTCTATCATCTATCCTATTTTTATGAGTCTAAAGTTTCATATCTAATTTATCTTTTATCAGGACTAAGGAAAATTATAACTATCTAGTCTTCAACTCCATCAAAGACCCCAGAAGGTATAATATTACCTGAGTAAACAGGAAGTACATTGCAAGAAACTTCCAAAATTCTAGAAATGACGGAGACAGCTGGCTGCCTGGACAGTCACCCAAAGTTCCTCTGCAATGTTGGGGCATCCATCTTTAGCCTACAGGCCTAGAGTCTCTGGGCAGAAATTTGAAGCAGGAATTTTGAAGAACTTTTCACCTATTTTGGCAAAGTTCATCAGTCACTTTCCTCTGCGTCCTGCAGAATGCCTGGCAGTATCTGTGAAGACTTGTTTTGGCAAAGTTCAGTGATCACTTCTCCATGGGTCCTGCATGTCCAGTCTATGCAACAAACTGTCAAGCAGTCCAAGCAAGATCAGTTTCTTGCCCAAATGACTAACTTTTACTATAAAGAAAGCAAACTCACTATGGAGCGTCTTTGATGCCCATCTTCCTCTTTGAAGTAAATTGTTGCTGCCAGGAGCAGACGTGTCTCATTATCCAGAAAAGTCTAAGTTTTTAAAATATTTTAAATGCCATATTCTGTAGGTCTTTGAAGTGTTTGAAGATTACCTACCTAATTGAAATATAATCTATGTATATCTAGAAAACTTAACTAACATGACTATAAATTTGATTATCATAGATGACTAATTATTAATCTGTATTTCTTAATTATATATTACAATTTTAAATGAGTTGCATAAACATAATATCTTAAACAAGAGTAGAAATATACATACAGTATAACAAGATTAACTTTAAGTTTCTATCAATAAACCAAATTCCATACCAATGTAAAATATTTTGAGATTAATGGTTGTTTTTTGGCTTAGAGTAGATTTAATAATCTACCCTTTTCCTCATCATTTCTATATCATATCCCCCTTTCTTCTTTTAGAGATTGACTATGACCAATAATAATTTGTAACCAAACCTCTAAACAAAGACAAACATCCATACTCCATCTTTTGGGAATATGGGCGTAGTTTTCTAGGCTACTTCCTGCTGATTGGGAGCACTGGTAGTCAGTGCTGGTCCTTCTACTTCCCTCTTCCTCATCCTTCCTCACCCTCACCTTCCTGCTTTCACCTCATGTCTTACTGTCTTTGCTTTCTACTTGACTGAGGATGTCATAACCATAGTCTTCCCCTGGCAAACATGAACCATACATCAGTGCTGCCCCACTTCCCTCCATTAAGAAGTAAGACAGGACCCTCTGTCCATCAAAGGCCAGTTCTTCTTGCATGCTGGATCCCATTTCCTCATTTCTCTTGAGGACTTGCTGCTGTAGCTGGTCTCAGTACTCCTCCATCACCAACTTCTCTCCCCAAGAGCCTTGTCATTAGCCTGTGATATTTATTGGCAAGACTCTCTAAAGCCCAAGCATCTTGCTGGCTTTCACTTCCTCTCAGCTCATATTCCAATTTTCTATCTTTTCTTCCAGAAATTCTTAAGCCCAGTATCTCTTCTTGGTCCCACCTATTCTTCAACTTCCTCTTCTAGTTTTGGTCTCCAGTCAAGTTCTAGAAACATCTGTGTCCAGTGGATCCTTGCTTGTCTTAATCGTATACAATCTCTCATCATTTGACCTGGTGGGCTGCTTCCTCCATGAAACTGAAAGTGTAGCTTACAGCGTTGCTGTTATGTTACTTGCTGTCTGTGCTGGCTCGGTTTATGTCAACTTGACACAAACTAGAGTTATATGAAAGGAGGGAATCTCAATTGAGAAAATGCCTACATAAGATCTGGCTATGGGGAATTTTCTTAATTAGTGATTAATGGGGGAGGGCCCAGCCATTGTGGGTGGTGCCATCCCTGGGCTGGTGGTCCTGGATTCTGTAAGAAAGCAAGCTGAGCAAGCCAGTGAGAGTACTCCTTTGTAGCCTTTTCATCAGCTCCTGCCTCCAAGTTCCTGCCCTGTTTGACTTCTTTCAGTGATGGACTCTGATGTAGTAGTGTAAGTCAAACAAACCCTTTCCTTCTCAGCTTGTTTTTAGTCTTGGTGTTTCACTGCAGCAGTAGGAACCTTAACTAAGATGCTGTCTTTCTCATGAGTTGACCAGAGCTATAGTTTGGTAGCTTTTTTTTTTTTGATAACCATAGAATCAAAGTGCCTTTCTAAGGTGATCATTCCAGTGGATAGCCATATGACTTCATTGATGATGTCACCTTTCATTTGGCTAAACTAGTACTTTTTGGGTCTCTTAACTAGAAAAAAACCCCCATTTACTCCTTTCCTTGGTTTAGTCCTTGGAAACACATCATTATTCTGGCACACCATTAACCCAGAAATAAGTGGTAACAATTAAGTTCCTCTGAAGAGGGTATTTTAAAATCCTGATTCAGATGAGGAAACTGGAACTCGGAGAGGTTAAATGATTTTCCTAAGGCCAACTACAGACACATGCTAATAGTGTTAGCTTACTACCATGTAGCTCGTATTCACACAGACATCCCTGCACGACAGATAAATCTCCCTGTGACGCTGTAGAAAAGAAAACCTCCAGCGAATGAAAATGTTCTCAATAAGACTCTTAATCATTTCTTCTGGCCTGTGGATTGGACAATAAACATTTAAAAAGAGACTCCCCAAGATGCTCACAGTCACTGCTGGTTTGTAGAAAAGATGCTAGATTCTAGCTCATGGTCTGTGGCTTGGATCTGGTTGGCAGATGTGTTTTGTTTGGCTGACATGGTGTTTAAAATCATTTTCTGTTTTGACTGTCAACTTTCAAAAACAGAAGAATTTCACATACAAACCTAGACTTGATGGTTCTCTTGAAAGTTTGGAAGATCTGGTGATGTTAGGTTTGCATTCATCTCTGGTGATATTCACATGGCATAGGCTCACTGCTGCTTTGCATGGGTGAACTGCTCTTTGTGTCTTCTCAGTCTCTTGTGGCTAACTTGATGTGGTCTTTGGCTTTTGTGGTTTGAACCCACACTCTCTAAAAGGTATGAAATCTCTGTTTCCTAGGTCTACTATCTCACAAGGAGGGTTGGCCTGTTCTGTAGAAATCCTGAGACTAGAACCCACATCATAGACTCAAGTTGTTCCCTCCTTTCTACCCAAAGCGTACCAGTGAAGAGAGAACACTGTGAATCAGACCTATCAAGACTGGGGCATTAAAGAAAAGTTGGAGCAGCGTTATTGGAAGAAAGAATTTCAACTCCAATATTACACAGCTACATTTTCCTAAAGAATTAATAAACTTGATAGTATTATAATTCTACTCATAAAGTGATAATTGTACCTAATAACTGATTATATGGGAAAATCCACATTAAAGCTCCCAATTAAAAACAAACATATGGGCAACAGAGATTATAGGGAACTGAAGTATCTGAGCTCTGTGAGGTGGTAAGCAGTGGTTGGAGATGTGGGGGAACATCAGCACAGGCAGAAGGCAGCTGGAAATCAAGCAGCTTAGATTTTGTTTTGGGTAGAAAAGGAAAGCAGAGGAGAGGGGTTCTGGATTGAAGCAAAGGGACAGCATGCTCACACCATCAGGCCATCTTTGTGTTTTGATACCATTTTCTGGTCAAATGATCTCAGCTCTTTTGAGTTAAAAGGAAAACCAGGTCTTGTGTAAGCAGATGATACCATGTCATCTGAAGATGTATCTCAATCTTTTTGTTATGGTGTATTATCTGAGCTGATCATGGATGATGATGATGATGATGATGATGATGATGATGATGATGACAATGATGATATATGATATAATGATGAACTTTCTAATTGGTTATCCTGGGTGGTTCTAGTTTGGACCTGAGTCAGAGCATCACTGTGCCGAATAGTTCTAAGACAACTTGACTCAAGCTGAAGTCATCAGAGAAGAGGGAACCTCAATTAAGAAAATGCCTCCATAAGATCAGGCTGTAAGTAAACCTGTAGGGCATTTATTAAATTAGTGACTGATGGGGGAGAGCCAAGCCCTTTGTGGATGGGGCTATTCTCAGGTTGGTGGTCCTAGGTTCTATAAGAAAGCAGGCTGAGCAAGCCATGAGAGACATGCCAGCAAGCAGCACCCCTCCAAAGCCTCTGCATCAGCTCCTGCCTCCAGATTCCTGCCCAGTTTGACTTCCTGTCCTGACTTCTTTCAGTGATGGACTCCGATATAGAAGTATAAGCCAAATAAACACTTTCCTCCCCAGCTTGCTTTTGACTGTGGGGTTTCATCGCAGCAATAGAACCCCTAATGAGGACAGTCCCCTTTTGATAGTTGCTGGTGTTATATTTGTGTTGTGTTGCACAAAGTCAACTGGTTTGGCAAAAGACTCTTTTTGCTCACAGAATGCGAGAATTTCTCCAAGGAAGCATTTTACCTCTGCAACTCCTTTTTGTCCAAGAAAATTTGGAAGATCATTTAGAAATTAATTTGGGATATTGTGTTACTGAATCCTGACAGGTAGAATGTACCTATCCATCAGGTGGGCTTATTATCGTAGGAGCGATATAGACATTAACTTCCCTGGCTTCAGAGATGTTTGAGACAAGAAAGGGATAATTGTAGCCGCTCATTATTCTTCCTGTATTAATTACCATGTTAAGTGACAGCTTTGTTCACACCTTGCCTTTTCTGTTAAAGAAAAAGGAAAAGGACGATTTTGTGCAGTTCTCTGGGGATTTGGAGCAGGAGTCTTGGCTTGTGTCCTTAACAGATTTCAGGTTGAAATAAGAAAAGGAGAGAGCCACTCCACTTGTACTTGGTGGTAGCTTAATAGAAAAAAAAATTAATGACTTTTCATCTTATTTCGGCCCAGATGCCTACCTGAGCTATGATTTGAAATGAGTTTCCTAGTCTCGACTCCCCTTGCCGAAGACCTGGAGATTTATCAATATCTTGCAACAACAAAGAACATTGCTCAGTGCAATTTGACTCCGGAGCAGCTTTCTCCTCCAAAGAGCCATCACATGTGTTCTTAACGTCTATAGATTTAAGCAGGATTTATACTTCATAAACCCAAGTGTGCATCCAAATCCTCTTGTTATTGTAAAGAACAACAAAGCCAGCCCTCAAATCAGCCAGTCTTTTTTGTTCCCTGTAAACCTCTAAAGAAAGATTTGTTCTTTCCCCAGTCTGCACTTTAAGAACCCAGTTTGGCCAGCACCCCTGTGAGAAAGCCATATCTGATGACAGGTGCCCTGGCCCTGCAACTTGCCAAGTGGCTGGAGTGGTTTGTCATGAGCCCCCTTCTTTAAAGCAGGCAGAGATTTACGTTTACTGTTGCCTTTCTGGGAACACTGGTGTGTGCTACTGTTATCTAGGCAGAGACATTTTTACTATTTCCTTATGGGATTTATCACCACAGTGTTTATTTGCCAGCCAGCGTTTAGTGTTGTGTTTAGAATTATGCTTGCTTGGCACTAAGAAAGTCCCTCTGGAAAGGTTGTATTTCAGACAGAGATGGACAGACTGGTTCAGAGCCCACTGCCCAGAGTGGACGTTCCAAGACCCTTTACGTTAAACTGATTTCTGATATTCAGAATCAGCCCTAATTTATGTTTTCATTTGAGTTTTCTTACTTGGTACCTGCATCCTCTGCCTGCGTTTGAACACATAGAACATGTAGGACACATGATGGTTGGGACACCCACCAAGGCCATGTGTGCTCAGCACAGCTGCATCCTTGCCAAGAAGGACACATAGGTGTCCTGAAGGGAAAATGGGATATACTTGGAGTTAAATTCTGGTTCTTCCAGTAGCTGATTTTGTTTATTAATATCCCATATTCCAGGGTTGCTGAAAAGGGACTACTTGGAATAACATGTGTGAATCTTAAGGGATGAATGATCAATGCTGGTTTGTTTCTGAGTAATAGCCCTTTTCTCTGGGAAATATATCGGATTTACAGTATGTACGAGTATTATATATGTGCATAGTGTGATGCTCAGTTATTACAGCCTCAGGTCTAAGAAGCATCAATGTCCTTTCATGATTTTATTTTTTATCTGGCCAGCAATTCTACCTTTTTAAGGTGACTCTGGGTATAGAAGTTTAAAATACTTTCGAATGACACACTGGTGAACCACCATACCTGTGTGACAAAGGACTTCATAAAAAAGAACTGTATTATACCAAGGTCCTTTGATCCTATTCAAAACATTAAGATCTAAGTTTAAGCTATTTCAAAGGTCTGGTAATTTCTGCTTTTATTCCCATCACAGAAAATGATTTTTATATAGCCCTTGGCCCCAGCTGGAATATTTCTTGTTGTTATTGCTCCCAGGGAAGGTGAATCCCTTTCATGTTCAGTGTGGACAGTTGATGATTGCATCAAGAGACCACCCCCTCGTGTGGATGACAGAAAATGCACTGGCTGTTATTTGGTTGCTAATGAGTAATTGCTCCACGGACAGGCTGTAAATGTGGCAGTCACAGCAGGGCTATTGTAAGCAGGCAAACACTCTTATCCTTCTGGGTCTTGGGATGCTGCCGTCAAGTTGGGCCAAGGCGAGACCAGTGGTTGGATTGCCACTTCGTGAGTGGATTTATAACTGAGACCAAGAAAAGAATGTATAGACTTGCATGGCTAGATACCATTATTATTACAAAATATTCTGGATAATACACCTATATTTTCTTTTGTAGTAAATTGACTGGGGAAACCACATTAAGTCCTAAAATGTTGCTTGGTGCATATAGGATCTGAATAATGAAATTGTGTAAGCAATAAGATTTCACTTCAGAAATATTTTAAAAATTTGAAATGCAAGGAGGAGGGGGAAAAGCCAAACAAACCGCTTAGACACAGCCACTATTGCTGTTCTGTATATCCCACTACACTTTTCTATGTATCTTTATTGAGACTTGCACAGTCTAGTACTTGAGGGTAATTCTGAAGCATGATTCTGTAAGAGCAATTATTTTTCAGAGCAGGGGCAGGAAACAGAAACACACCCCCGCCACTGGAAATTAACTCTTGCTGGATAAGTAGTGTTACTCCCAAAGTTGAGAGGAGAAAGGCCACCCACCCAAATCATCACGGCCAAATTAATTAAATCAAGCAATTAATTAAAGCAAGCCTTTTTATTCATGTACATGGTCTGTCTACCCCAAAGATGAGGTTTGAGAGGTCAGCATTGGATGGGAAGGAAGACAAGGATTTTATAGCTCAGGAGGGGGCTTCCAAATGGGGGATTTGGTGGGCAAAATAGGCAGGGTTACAGGGGCAGAAAATAAACATAACAAGTTACGTTATAACTACCTCCTGAAATAAATACTTGGTTACAAGGTGGTCATAACAACCCTTTTGAAACAAAGGTAGTGTTGCAAGATGGTTATAAACAACTTTTTGAAACAACCACACAGTTGCCATTCATGCAACAGACAGTACAGAACCATTTGTAGTGTAGTTAAGGTTCCAGATGCGACATAGCCCAATCCTTGAGAAACAGAGGTTTAATCATAAACAGGAATGAACCTAGTTTGTCTTTACTATAAGATGGCTTTTAGCCGGGCGTTGGTGGCGCACGCCTTTAATCCCAGCACTCGGGAGGCAGAGCCAGGCGGATCTCTGTGAGTTCGAGGCCAGCCTGGGCTACCAAGTGAGCTCCAGGAAAGGCGCAAAGCTACACAGAGAAACCCTGTCTCGAAAAACAAAAAAACAAAACAAAACAAAACAAAAAAAACAAAACAAAACAAAACAAAAAAAGATGGCTTTTAAGCCTAAGATGGAGGCAGGCTGGTTCTTCAGTAGATGGGTGGGTGGGTGGGTGAATGGATTGGAAACAGGACTTAGCAGAACCCCTGAAGATAAGCTGACAGGGTTCATTTAAGTTGGATAGATTTTTTTTGGGGGGGCAAGATTTTATTTGCTAACATCTTGCTTTGCGAGAGTCAATGTGGCCCAGAAAACTGTCAAACATGCTGTATTTTCTCTCTCTCTCCTGATCTCCGGCAGCAGGAGTATGCTATGTGAAGCATTCCCAAGGATTATATTCTTGTATAGCCTTTGAATACAAGGATCGATTCATAGGTAGATATGTGATCCAAACTGGGTCAACCAGGGTCTTTACTTCTCTGCCAAAGCTGGTATATTAACACCAGAATAAAAGTCTCTGCTGAGGGAGCTCAGTGGAGAAGATGGGTCTCTGTTGTCGCCGCAGTGTGACTGAGAGATGGTTTAGGAGCAGAGGTCCGCAGTGCAGAGACAGAGAGAAAGAGAGAACCAACAGTTGGCCTTGGTTGAACCCTTGGACCCACCCATTTTTAAGACGTTCAGTTGTATTACCAGCAAACTTCACTTTTGCTCAGGTAAGTTTAAGTTGGTTTGGATGAAGCGCAACTCAGAGTCCCAGCTGTTTACGTCCCCAGCTGGTCTCACTTAGTCTGGCAGCATCTCCTGGTCCCTGGCCTGATCCACCCTCTCACTTTCCTCCCTTATCTTCTCCCTTGGATTTTTCAGCTTCAGGCTCTGTATTCTGTGGTGACAAAGGGTCAGCCTCTCCCTGGGAGAAGAGGAGCCCAAAGTGCCCCTTTGGCAGTAGCCACAGGGTGGAACCTGTGACTCCTTCATTGCTGATGGGGTCAGATGGGTAAGGCAGGGGCCCATTTTGATTGATATGCCTATAAAATGGAATTCTGGGACTGACCTCCACTCAACTCAAGCAACACAAAGATAATTGACCTTTGGAAACTGCCTTTGGCAGTCATTTTATTATTTTTATAGGAAAGTCCTGCAAACCAATTACATCTCACAATGGGCCTTTTATGGTGCTATTAGTTTAATGCAGCTTTCAGAGAAATTAGCCCTCAGGGAGCCTGAAATTCTAGGGAAAAAAAAAGCCCTCCATGGACTTATTTGACTTTTGGATTAGTAAGAAAGATGGATTGGTAGTCCAACATCCCCTATAGTCACTCTTGGTATTTGAATCTTCCGACCAAGACACCAAAATCCCATTTTGGGCCCTTGGTGTCTGGACCAAGCAAAAGGAAAAAATAATTCAGAAAAGAAAGAGCTGTCTCTTAAAAGAATTTAGTCTACAAATCAAAGAGGGTTTATTCCCTCCTTAGTCTGAGGTCGAAGAAGGATGGGAATGAGAAAATTGAAATGGCACCTCCATTTGAAAGTCTGAGCTTTCTGGAACGTGAGATTACAGGTGTCTGCCTCAGATCCTCAGTTTGACCCCACCACCTCTCACCCTGGCTAGTTGCAATTATTCTCAGTGTAATGGCTCTAGGGCCGCAGTCACAGGGCCAGGCTGTGGGTCTGGGTTGGAGGGGTGGAATACCATCTCAGCAGTCACCATGCCCTCTGCTAGGGGAAAGTGCAGGGGAATTGGGCACAGCAAGGTGCAGAGAAGAGAGAAGCTAGGAGGCAGCGAGGAGGGGGGGGGCACTTGCAGGGACTTTGCCATCCCCTGGGGTCTCATCCTCAAGTCAGTGTCCAGCTCTGTTGGCAGTCATGTCAGTGAGGGACAGAGTCGAAACAACTTGCCTTTAACCCCACATCCCTGCCTATCTCTGGGTCGTGAGCTCATCAACCAGGTGCCTCTGTAAACCTTGTAGCTTTGAGGGCTTTTTCTGATGGGGGGGGGGCAGAGGCAGGAATTCTCAGTGTCTCCCTGGCTGTTGTGGAACTCACTTTGTAGCCCAGGCTGGCCTCAAACTCAGAGATCCGCCTGCCTCTGCCTCCCGAGTGCTGGGATAAAAAGCGTGCACCACCACTGTCCAGTTCTTTGAGGACTTTAATGTGTTGTCACCTGCTCCCCCCCCCCTTTCCAGGGACTGTTTTCTCTGTCTCTTACATTGTCAGTCCCAGGGCTCAAGGAGAGCTCCCCAGTTTGGCCACCTATGGGTTTCCTCTGGCTGTGGGAAGACTTTGCTTAGCTTGAGCAGGCAGCAAAGGCTGAAATGCTGGCAGATACTGTGCATGCATTAGACTGGGCTACCATCAGAAAGGCAGTGATGGTGACTTACCCCAGCTCTGGCCCCCGGGGGACAGTTTCTGCTGTCATCTGTAGTCTCCCAGAGTTAGCAGTGCCATGGAGTCCCAATTGCCCTATGCATCAGGCTCCTTACCAGTACGTCCTGTGTTTGCATCTCTCCCTTCTTTGGCTCAGTTCTGCACCACCCTCCTGCAGCTTCTCAGAACCACTTCCCAGTCCTCCTGCCTGTCCCAGAACCTGCCTCGGAGTACCTAGTCCAAGCCGGCCCCCTTCCCCCATCTGAGACTCAAAGTGGTATGTCTTACACTGTCACGAGCTCTTTGCATCCCCATCCTCACCTTGAATTAGTATGGCTTGTTGAGTTGTGGCATTCATTCATTCATTCATTCATTCATTCATTCATTCATTATTTATTACCTGACAGAAGCTAGAATCTTTTGAGAAGAGGGAGCTTCAATTAAGAATGTTGTGGCATTTATTTATTTATTGCCTGACAGAAGCTAGAATCTTCTGAGAAGAGGGAGCTTCAATTAAGAAAATGCTCCTACCAGATTGGCCTGTAGGCAAGTAGAAGTGAGTGGTGCCATCCCTGGGCAGGTGGTCCTGGGTGGTATGAGAAAGCAGGCTGAGCAAGCCATGGGGAGCAAGGCAGTAAGAAGCATCCTTCCATGGTCTCTGCTTCAGTTCCTGCCTTGAGCTCTTGCCTTGGCTTCCTCTGATATTGTGCTGTAACCTATGAGCCAAATAAACCCATTCCTTCCCAGGTTACTTTGGTCACAGTCTTTATCACAGGAATAGAAAGAAAAACAAAAAGTTGTATTTGAAAGGGGAAAGGGAAGAAAGGAAGAGGTTAGAGAGAGAGAGGTGAGTACGCCTCAGACTTGATGTCTTCTCAGGGTCAGGAAATGATGAATGGGGAAGCCGGGGTCTACACACACGGGGACTGTCTGCTTTCTTCTCTTTGGATTCTGCCCTTGGCACTTGGGATGCCCAAATAGATCAGCTTTATGGGGAAATTAGTCTGGGCTCTCTTGGAAACAGCAGTGTCTTCTTGTAAAGCAGTGAGCTCTGGCTACAGCTACAGCTTGTGTGGTGTGGGGCAAGTTGTTCACTCTTCCTCCTCAGCTCAGCATTCTCATCTGAAAAACGAGGCTCGTGATAGCATCATTATTAGGAGTAAATAAGAAAATGTGATGGAGTGCTTAGCAGAATACTTGACACAAAGGAAGAGCTCAACAAATGCTAGTTATTATTAACGTGGCATGTACTGCCTGACTTTGTTCATTATCTTCTGATATTTCATCTCCCTGTGGGCAGCAGGAAAGCATCCCTCTTCCTCTCCAAGTCTGTGGTTGCTACAGACAGTGTGTAAAAGGGTCCATTTGCAGAGAGGTCAGGCAGGTTAACATCTTAGCTGTCTGATCTTTGCACTCCCCTCTGACCTTTCCAGTGTACTGCACTTCCCTACACCGCACAATTCCAGGTGCAGAGAAGCCACACAGTACTAGAGGGCAGGTAAAATACTCTCCCATGCTGTTGGGCCACCAGAGGGTCAGGAGACCTGTGAAGAGGCACATCTGATTATGGCCAGGAATTCAGTCCCATCCCCACATCCCTGAGGGATGCAGACTCATTAGGACTAAGCCATTTTGTTGGCAGCCTCCCTTTATCATACTTAAAGCCCCAAGCCAGTGCAGAGGCTGATCCCCTCAAGGAAGGCTGGTGCAGTGGGCAGAATCCGCGCTCTGGAGGTGCGAGAGTGTTCAAGCTGAACAAGTCGCTTAAACAACAGCACTATCTGCTGCCTCCCCTTCAGTGTTCCAGACAGATAAAGATAAAATAGCCAAGGTAATTGTGGAGATGGAGTGTCGCCGGCAAATGATCTGAGCACAAAGACCATTTCCAGAGACAGATGGAGTGGAGGCTCGGGTAATTTTTCTCGAATCATGTTTAAAGTGGCACAGTCTGAAAACCAATTCAGCAGGAGTGCTGCTCTGAGAGCCCTGGTCTAGCTGAACTTTGAAAATATTAAAGCCCAGAGGAGCTTACCAGTGACAAAGAGAGGGAGCACTTCCCTGTCATAGTCGGCATTCAAGTGGCTTGGTTGGGGGAGCTAGACCATCACCCCTTGAGGAGTTCAATTTACACTGACTGGGAATGTCCTGCTGGTGTACAGTTTGTGGTGAGAAACTGCTAAAGATTAATCCCAGGGTGCAGGGCAGGAGGTCATGTTTTGGATGGGCTCAGGCCAGTCAACTCCCACCCCCACACTGCTTCCTCTGGTACTGACACTTCCCTGGTCATGTTACTTCCTCTGGCATAATTTGGTTTGCTCTCGGGCTTCCAGGCGATAGATTCCAGGAGCAGCGTGGCACTTTGGAATCTGAATGAGCTGCTAGCATCCTCAGGCACAGTGCCAGGGAGAAAGCAGGTAGGGACTTCCCTCAACTCTGTCTCAACCTGCTAATGAAGGAAGTAATGGGCTCTGAAGGTAAAATGACAGCATCTTACAGAACACTTTGCAGCTACTGAGAACCAGGTTGTAGAAAAAAGGGATCTAGTGACTTGTGGAATGGTTCATGCTGCACAACCAAAGGAAAAGCAGACCACAGAACAGCATGTGAGTGCTTCCAGGGCTTGCTAAAGTTATGCATGCAGGCCCACATGCACGTAGGCATGCATGTCTGCACACATATGTAAAAGAAGAATGACTAAAAGCTAACAAATATTTAGTTTATATTCATTAACAGTCCTGTGAGTTAGGTAAATGGTTAGTCCCATCGTACAAATGAGAAAGTTGAGGTTCACAGTAAACGAGGGACTTGTGTGGTCAGACACTGGCCTAGGGCTAGAACCCAAATCTTGTGCTTTTACATTTAGTTTCTTTCTGCTGCGAATGAGGGACATTGAGGTCAACTGATCAACAGATCTGCCACCATGTGCTTGAGGTCTTTTTTTTTTTTTTTTTTTTTTTTTTTTCCGAGACAGGGTTTCTCTGTGTAGCTTTGCGCCTTTCCTGGAACTCACTTGGTAGCTCAGGCTGGCCTCGAACTCACAGAGATCAGCCTGCCTCTGCCTCCCGAGTGCTGGGATTAAAGGCGTTTACCACCACCGCCCGGCTGTGCTTGAGGTCTTAACCCGTGTCCCTTTCCTCTAGGAACACGTTCCCCATCACCCTACCAGCTTCCTTTCTGTGCTTTTAGAACTGAATTCACCCTTCTATTGCCTAGTGGGTTAGAAACCGGCTGTTTGCATCTAAACTTGGGCTGAGGAGAATTAAGTCAAATAAAACATTTGGTTTCTTCAGTTATTTGGTCACATCCCAGGTCCCCACCAGCCCCCACAAGGCTGAACTATGCTGGAGAGAGTAAACAGAGGACATTTGCCTCATCACAGAATGACCCAATGGGCCAGACTGGATAGCCTGTGGCCCTTTATGATTGACACTTACTGTTCACTTATTACCACATTCATGTCTGTTCCCTGCACTGGGCTGTGGAGTGTATAATGGCAATGGTGGAGTCCAGTGACTAAGTGTGGCTTCCTAGGCCCCTCATGGGGCCTGTTGTCTCCTGCAAAGCCCTCTCCAAACCCTGTCAACCATTCTATTGCCCCAAATTTCTTTTAGTTCCTTGGCTGTCTGATTGTAACTTGTCATTGAGCCTTTGCACATACGGTTCTATCCACCTGCAGCATCTTCTGTTCCACATCTCTTGTGCCTCATCTTTCATGTCTAAAGGTTAACCATTCCCCTTTCCTCTAGGCAGCCTTTCCTGTCTCCCCAAGGCTAGGGTAGATGCTCCCTAGACACTCTTACTGCACACAGTTCTCCCCCACCCTCCACTGAGCATGCTGTCTCTTACAGATGAATGGTGTTAGCCTCCTGGAGCAGATCCTATAACTTTTTTACTCACTGTTTGGTTCCCTTGTGCAAGATCAGTCCCTGCATAAAGGAGTCAATGGGCCAAAGTATGTTTACTGGGAATGCACCATGCACCAGGAGCAGGATGGGCACCGAGTGTCCATGAACAGACGAAAAAACAGTTCCCAAATTGTCACAGCCTTTGGGGCCCCATAAACACTCCCTGGATGGGTCAAGGGCAGAAGTTGTGTCTGAGAAGGTGGGCTTGGTTCAGGAGGTGATATTCTCTTTGGCCTAAAGCTCAGGAAGCAAGATTTAGGGAGAGAGCAAGCTGCATTGCTTTGACTACACTAGTCAAGAAGATAAGGAGGGTGTGTGAGGCAAACTGGGAGATGTCATCTTCCAGCTCACGGGTGTCAGTCAAGGACAGAGTTTGAGGTTTCTCCTCTGCTCCCATCACCCCGAGAAACACCACTGGCAAATTTTACATTCATTGCAAATCTAATTAATCTCAGGCTCTGCTCCCATGGATTTATTCTCCTTAACCTCTCTACAAAGGTGGTGCAACGGCCACCTCAGAGTAACCGATGGAGTCTCAGTTACAGAGAAATTAAGCTCAGGGCCACTCAGCCAGTGAGTGAGGAGCCAGGATTTCACCTTGCATAGCCTGTTTTTTGTTATATTGTCTTAATCCCTGGGCTGAATTCTGGGATTAAGTGAGAGAATGTGTGTCTCAGGAGAGATGGGACAGAAAACAAAAGACAGAATCACAGGAGTGTGGAGTGAGAGGATCTTGGAGATTCTTGCTGCCTCCAAGGCTCATTTCTAAGCTTTGTTAATTATTTAGACATGATTATTATCCACAAAACCAAAGAATGTTCCAGGAAAAAAGAACAGTCCAGTGCTACATTTGGTGGCCCAAACTGCACATCATTTCAGACTTGGGAGGCCAGGGCTGGACAGAACAAGAAAGAGGATTTGAGACAGAGTAGGTCCAAGGCTGGGGACCTCTTTCCAACACTGGCTTGGTTTGGATTCCACAATACAAAGTCACATATGTAGGATTTTTTTTATTATTTATTTCATGGGACTGGGAATTGAGCCTAAGGCCTTGAGAATGCAACATAACACTGATCTTCTTTGACCTTACTTTATTACTCTGAAAAATGGGAAGTCACTAAAAGATTTCTATGAGATGAGATGTCACCCCTGATGGAGTCAGATTCAAGGATTGCAGATATGCCTGGCTGTAAGGAAGATGATGGATGGGAAGGTGTATCCGTCAGCTTCTCATTGCTGTGACAGAGACTTTTAAGAAACACAGGAGGAAGGACCCACTTGGGCTGGAGGCTTCAGAGGTGACAGTGTGTGGTCTGCTGGCTCCATTGTTCCTGGGACATGGTCACTGTGGCAGAAGGGTGATGGTAGCAAAGACTGCTTATCTCACAGTATCCTGGAAACAATGAGAAAGACAGGAAGGGCCAGTGACATGATGCTCTTCGAAGGCATACCCCCAGTGACCTATTTCCTCCAACCAGGCCTTACCTACCAAGTCTATACCACTTCCCTCCCAGTAAGCCATCAAATTATGAATCTATCAATGGATTAATCCATTGATGAAAAGAGAACCTTTATGATCCCGTCATCTCTCACTGGCACCACCAGCTGGAGACCAAGCCTTCAACACAAGAGGCTTTTGTGGGGATACCTCATATCTGGACTATAATATATGGATCAAGTATAGACCTGTTGTGGTGGCCAAGAAAAAGTCTTTGATTACCACAGAACTATTTGTTCACAATGGATCCTCCCAAAGAAAGTTCCAGAACTCAAGTTTAGAGGGGGACCATAGACAGTTCCTTGTTAGGAGCTATGTGTCATGAAAACTCTGGGTGAATGGAACACTAGCTGATTTTCTTGAAAACCAAGGGTTCATACAGTTCCTGGGAAAAGCCCATTAGGTATCCCCAGATGTCATCCCTATGCCAGGAGGAAGCCCCATTGGGGCTGTCCATGTAAGCTCAAGGGACCTTGACATTATGTCATTCTGGGATGTTTCACAGATATGTATGGACAGATTGTAGTAGTGAGCATTCATTTGCCTCCAGCTGCCTTGGTATTGTAGGACACTGTCCTCTGAGTGTAACAGCCACTGTCCTCTTAATCAGCTATGGTCACTCACAGCAGCCTCTCGAGATCAGGCCTATCTGTAGTGGGTAGCCATTCCAGCTTTGATCTGGAAGTTCCAACCCCCATTGAGGCTTTGGTAACTGTCACGTCTACAAGGTGGGGCCGAGAGAGGACCTGAAGACCTGAGATCTGGATGCGCCAGCTCTCTTAGTTCCTGGACCCTGGACGCTGGAGGTAGACTGAACAGAGTTCTCCAGAGAACACTGCTGGACTGCACTACACCTTTCCCAGACCCTGTTACCTATCCCTTCACTTGTAAGTTACCCCACAAAATAAACCTCCCTTTTAACTACGTGGAGTGGCCTTAATAATTTCACCAATACCTGTCCCCTCATAGAAGGTCATTAGACCCTCACTAGAGAGCGATTCCAGCTACTCCTTCCTATACATTCTTAGCAGGTATATATAGTTCTTCCATGCTGCATGTGAACTCGTGGTCTTAGAAGGCGATGAGAGTATATAGGCATGGAAGATAACTGAAGGGGGAGGGTGGTTCCCAGCTGTGCATTGTGGGAAGTTGTCCATGCTGGAGGGAAACTTTCAGTTGCACTGAGGTCATCTAGTAAGTAACCCCTCACTCATGATCTATAAGTAAGCCCAATAAACTCATTGGTTTGCTAAGGGGGACCACAGTGGACTTGTTCCCTTGGTCTGTAGTTAGTGACCTATCTAGATGAGTACATGTTTATTTATGTTTTCCGAAGAAAAGTTAACGCAACACTGAGTTTCAGGTGACCTACCACAGTTTGAGAGAGATGCATCAAAGAAACTACTCTGAGTTCTCTCTCTCTTCCTCTCTCTCTCTCTCTCTCTCTCTCTCTCTCTCTCTCTCTCTCTCTCATCTATGCTAAGGCACTCTTACTACCCCATCTGCTCACCTATTAAAACGGCCTGGTTTGTCTACTATTTTTAAACATTTCAGGTTTTCCCCCTTGTTTGGTGAAATAAAAACAAAATTATCCTACTGGAACATTTTACATTAGATGCCATCTAAATGAAGTGTTCACAGAACCCAGGGCTCATTTGGAAGCAGCTAAGGCTGGCTTGGAGGGTGGGGGTGGGATGAGGACCGGCAAGAGCAGAGATAGCAGCCATGCTGGGGAAGAAACGGGAGGCCAGGCTGGAAATGCCTTCAAGAGCTTGGAGGAAGTGTGCCACTGTGGGCGTGGCATAGGAGGAAGTGGCCACAGGAACTGATGACCCTTTAGCTGCACCAGTCCCAGGATTTAATTCATTTGTTTTAAAGTCTAAATTATACACTCCTTAGGAAAGTCCCCTTCCACACTTTTATCTTCCCAATCCTCCCTGTTTTATTTTTTCTCTCTCCTTTAAGATTTTACTGCTTTTCTGGCCCCAGTCTGGCCTCCCCTTTCTTTGACACCCACTAACTACGTGTGCATCTTTGGGTTGTAAATGGAAGCATCCTGGCAGCTAGCACAAAGGCTTTTCTAGCTCATCTCCCTCAGAACGCAGAGCCTGCTGGTCTGTCTGGAATAGAAAAACCAGGCCTGGTCAGCTCTGAGTGGTGGTTGGGATTCCTGTCATGCAGGCCCAGCTGAACTGCAGACTGACTCCAACTTACAGCCAGCTGGCACCATCAGAAGGCCTGAATCCCTTTCTTTCTTATTCCCAACTCTCAGGAGAGACAAGTCCAGCCTGGTTACAGAGGATGGTGATTTGGCATGCTCCAATGGCAGATTCCATTCCCAGAGCTGTTTTCCTATCTGTGAAGGAAGGAAGTCCACTGGGCAGAACCCTCCTGGCCTCTTCTTGTGGCATCATTTCAAGGACACAGTGGGACCTGTGGGAGCTTTCAAGGCCTTGCTGGTTGTTTTTTTTAGGTCTGATGGAGGTTGGGATTCAGCTGGTAAAGTCCCACAGGCTGGGCAAGAAGGACGGAGGAGGGCAGCAAGTCAGGATCAAACAGCGGAGAATGGTGGAGCTGGAAGCAGAGAGAATCAGGACCACTCTTGCCCCAGCGTGAGAAGAGGCCGCTCCACTGAGGCCAGCCCTCTGTCACCTCAGAAGACCTTTCCAGATGGACAGAGATTTGGACATTTTAAAACTGGAAATTTGATAATGAAACATTTACTCAGTTGAAAGAGGAAGCTGGTGAGACTTGGGTTCCTGTGTGACTAGAGTTCTT
>CABHPR010109318.1:0-23494 GCA_902168415.1 Peromyscus melanophrys
TTTTTTTTCTGTCTGAATCTGTCTTTACTGTGTATCTGTAACCTTTTCTGACTGTATGAGCAAAAATCCTAAACCCACCATGCAACAAGCTGGTAGAGCTTGCACTGATAGCTCAGCCCACAGGCAGCAGCTGAGAAGAGCCCCTGTACTGTGTGTGGCCCCTGGGAGAGATTGCGGAAACCCACCATGCCGCTTAGTTCATGTTAGTTAGTGGCCGGCTCCATCTCACAGGCAGTTGTCTGGAGATGTGTCTCTGCACCACAGCTGGCACGAGAAACTAGGAAGCCCAGTGTGGCTCCATTTCTGTGTGTTTAGAAGCTTTTCAAAGCTTTTTCAGGCTTTATGTGGATGTATGCACCCCCACATTGGGTGCATATATAAAAGGACGTTTCCTGTCCTGACTGCCTAGTCTCAAATAACAAACTCAAAGGCTGAATATAAATTAAAAATGCTTGGCTGGCCGGGCGGTGGTGGCACACGCCTTTAATCCCAGAACTAGGGAGGCACAGTCAGGCGGATCTCTGTGAGTTCGAGGCCAGCCTGGGCTACCAAGTGAATTCCAGGAAAGGCACAAAGCTACACAAAGAAACCCTGTCTCAAAAAAAACAAAACAAAAAAAATGCTTGGTTGATAGCTCAGGCTTGTTACTAGCTAACTCTTACACTTAAATTAGCTCATATTTCTATTTATGCTTTGCCACATGGCTCATAGCTTGTTACCTCATTTTTACACATCCTGCTTCCTGGGAGACTGGCTGGCATCTCCTTGACTCTGCCCTCCTTCTTCCCATCATTCTCAGTTTGGCTTTCCCACCTAACTTTCTGTCCAGCTACCGGCCTGTCAGCATTTTATTAACCAATGAGAATAATACATATTCATAGTGTTGAAAAGGATTGTCCCACAGCAGAGCTGCCATTTCCAAAGACATAAAAAACAAAGCCATGGGACCTCCTGGCAGCTCCACAGGGGAACACCAGTGTGGTGTCTGTTGGGAGTGATGATATGAGTACAAATGTGTGTGAGGTTCTGGTGGATAAAGTGCTGAGGCCAAGACAGACAGGATCAGGCCCTGTGTGCAAAGGACTTAGATCCAGAGGGAAACCAGAGTTTGGGCTGTGCAGCTCAAACCAAGGGACACTCTGTATGGATCTGTGACAAGCTGGCTACGGCAAACAAACAAACAAAAAAGATTATTACAGATTACAAAAACAGACAGGGGGTCCAGATTCCATACACCTGGAATCCCAGCATTTGGGAGGTAGAGACAGGAGGATTCAGAGTTCAAATACAGCAACTGCTACATAGAAAAGTCACCAAAACTTGGGAGTGGTGAAAGAGGCTGGGAAGCCCCTTCAGCTCCTGCATACTACCCCACTCTTAACCTCTAAATGACACTCAGGGTATACTGGGTCCAGTTCCCCACCCTTCCAAAAGCCAATCCCATGGCTTCTCAGAATCAATTACCCCACCCCAACCTCTCAAAATCCATTTCTGAGCTAATGGTGTTCTTTGACTTTTCCTGAACAGAGATGGGACAGATGAAACGGGCTCTAATAGACACAGAGGACTTCCAAGAGTGGATGAGGATTATCACCAGAACAGCTCCCTGCTTTATTGCATTTGGCCAGATGTGTTTTTGAAAGCCATCACAAACACCAATGGTAGGCTCACAGAGGTGTCAGCTCTGGGAGTCATCACTAACCAAAGCAAAATCTGAAGGGACACCAAACTCAGACTGTTGGAGAAGGGCAATGTAAGAAGGGAAGCCTGCAATCCATGCAGCTAAGTGGGAGAAAGGCCACTTGACAGAGATATAGATTACATGACGCTTAATCTTGGTTGTCAACCTGACAGCACTTGGAATCAACTAAATGCCAAGTCTAGGAGCTGCTGTGGGAGATTTTGTTGAACAGATTAGTTGAAGTGAGAAGACACACCTAAAGGTGGGTGGCACCTCCTGGTGGCCGCTCGGTTACAAGGACATGGAAGAAGGAACCTGCTCTTCACTGCTTTCCCTTAAAACAAAAATCACAAAGTTGTAACAATAGACTAAGTAACAGCCTCCCCTCCTCAACCAGGCTAGAATAGGGTCTCTGAAGATATCTTATTTATTATTTATTTATTTATTTATTTATTTATTTGTTTGTTTGTTTGTTTGTTTGTTTATGTTGTTGTTGTTGTTTGTTTTTCAAGACAGGGTTTCTCTGTGTAGCTTTGCACCTTTCCTGGAATTTGCTTTGGAGACCAGGCTGGCCTCGAACTCACAGAGATCCGCCTGCCTCTGCCTCCCGAGTGCTGGGATTTTTCAAAAATTTTAAAACAAATTTATGAGCAAAGTTATATAGCACAAACTTGAGCAAAAAGAAAGCAAAGGATATTAACATTAAAATCAAGGTCAAGTTATGGCCTCTCAACATTCCATTTATGAAAATCTCCACTGTGCTAGGCATATCCCAGGACACAACATGACCACATCCTCTTTGCCCAGGGTGTTGCTGGAGCAAATTCTCAGATTCATTGCCAACAATGGTTTCTCTGTGTTCACTGTTGAGGACAGAAAGAGAACAGGGCGAGAAGTCTACCTGTGCAGGAAAGAGTTGCTGAATTATTTCATTTTTTAGATGGAGAAACACCGTGTAAGACTCTGCACTGAGAGGTTTCTACACACCTCAGACACCTGTAGCAAACCAGGCTGGCAATAAAAAACAAATCCAAGGTCAAGGCCAAAATAATGGATAAACACAAGGTGATAATAAAAAACTATCCTCATATTACCAGAATCATGGCGAATTTTATTTTATGCGAAATTAAATTTTACACAATATATAAATGCTGTTTTACATAAATATAAAAAAATCATGAGCAAGTCAGGCAGTACAAACCTATGACTGTATCACTTGGGAAATTGGGTCAGGATTGGGGATTCAAGACCACAAGTGAGACTGTCTCAAACAAAACAAAAATCATGCACATATCAACAACAACAAAAAAAAAATCAGGAATGGTTGTCCCACTCCTGACTGCAGCCATTGAAGCAACAGGGGCAGAGAGGTGACCACATCTACAGACTACACCAAGGCACAAGAGACACTTAAAGCACACTCCAGTGGGTCCTCCACATCTCCTCAAACAGGCAGGGATGGTGGTCACCACACTAGCTGACCCCTGGGTGAATCGTCACAGACCACACTGTCAGGGGCCATCCACACACAGGGCTTCAGAACTGGGAGGGACCATGGAAACTCTAACGTGCACTCTTTATCTTACACAAGCGGATACAGACACCTTGAAAGATAAAGTGTCGCCTCTACGGGAAGACACCTACTCAGGAGCAGCCGCAGCAGCTCCTCAGAACGCAGCCAGGGGAGCCCAGGTCAGAGCCCCACGCAGCTGGTTGAGAACACAGTCAGGAGCCAGCATCTTACAGTGATGTACCTGTCATGGCTAACTCTCAGCTCCCCTCCTCTATCAGCCAATCTCACCTTAGTAACAACTGTAATGCAAAAACATATAAAACTGACCAGAAAGAAAAAATTAGGGTTTGGAGTATATAGCTCAGTGGTAGAGTCTTCCTATACAGAGCATGTACAAAGCCCTGGGTATAGTCCCCACACTGCAACTAAACAAAACTTAGCTTTATTAAGCTGTGTTTGATCATACTAAGTGTGATCAAAGTAAAGTCGATGATCAAAGTATACCACGTAAATAATAGAAATTCATTACATTGCAAAAAAAAAAGGAAATAAAACCCACAAAATTACATATTCAATATTCTTATTTCTATATAGCAGTTCAGAGTTTGAACCTCTGGCTACAGGCTGGTGAGAAAATTTGTCAATAATTGTCAGGCGACTAACGAGTGAATGCTGATAGAATCAGCGTGTTTGTGAGAGCTCTAAGTCGCACAGCTACCAAACCACACCACTCATGTTTCACCTTAGTTCTTGACTTGGAAATATCACCAATTTTAGAATACTATTGAATGGAGTAGAATTTTGTGAGCATTAAACTTTATAATGGTCAAAGAAAAATCTCTTCCCTTGTAATCTACCACTTTCAGTGTTTTAAATGCTAGATCCAAGTGGTCACATGAAAATGAGAGAATTTGGACTCGAGCGCTTAGCTCAGAGACAGAGCATGTGCCTAGCAGGCATGATCCATCGCTGGGTCTGAGCTTCAGCTATGGGAAAATGATGATAATGACAGAGCTGAGGTATTTCGAATCCTGCTTTCCTTAGAGCATGTAAATGCTACATAATCATTATTGATTTTATAACTACTGGGAAATTCAGATCTATGAGGTGCTGGAGGTCTCATGAAGACACCACACTTAGCTCAGAGTGAATTTTTAAGTTACCCTAGTCTTTGGACCTTGTATTCAAAGTAGACAACTGATCATTCTTTGTTGTTTTAAAATTCAAAGCCAATCAAGAAAAACAGGACGGAAATCTGTAGTTATGATTTAGCAACTCCATTGTGGGTTTCTGGGGATAGGGGTTGTGGTACAACTCCTACAGGACTCACTTGGAAAATGCCACATCAACAAGAGATACTCATCTGAAACATGCGTCGATATTTTAAATGCACACAGTAGTTTTTCACTGTGCATCTCCTCATCTGTGTAATGAGACAAAGAGTTAGGAATGGCTCTGCCTTCCTGCTCCTGGCTCCTCGAGGCCTGGGACTCAGCTGGAGTGGTGGCTTCTGTGTGGTTTGCTCCCCCAAGGAGAGCTTCAAGAGAAAGAGCCATGGGCATTTAAGCTGTAAGGTAGGCAACCCAAGGAGGAGGCAAGGAGCCACACGGCCCAGGCGGAACATGCTGGAAGGCTGCTCTACATCTTTCCATCCAGCAACTAGCCTCTCCTTCAAGAGACTGAGAAGACAAGGAGCAGAGAGGTCAACAAGGGCAACAAGCCGAGCTCCAAAACTGGACAATGCACCATGTATACTTCCTGCTACCTTCCTTCCCATCCTGCCCAGAAAGCTGGAAAGAAACAGGAAGCTCAGACTCACGGAGGCCCAGTCCAGCCCTGTTCTCTAGCACTTTGTCCCGTTATCGACCAAGGAGATACACTGCTATATGCTAAGTACCAAAAATATATTTGTTGAATGAACAAATTTTAAACCTCAACCGCTATAAAGGACTTAAGGATGCCAAGTATCACATTAAATCCCAAATGTGCCTGCATCTGAGGATAGACATCAATCTATATGTCTGAAGAGCTGACACTAAAAGCATTTGATGAGGCAGCTCTCTCCCAAGAGCAGCTTATTTATGAAAGCATGTCAAAACCACACACTTCCCTTCCCGAGGCCTAAGAACTGCCCATCACCATGGGGGTCTACTTTGTTCACTGTGCATTGAGTGTGAAGGCAAGTCTTAGAGCACAGGATTAAGGCAACTCCTGTTTTCTAGACTGTTCTGAACTTCATCTGTCTGCAAAGTCCTCTGGAAAAGGGCCAAAAGCTGAGTGAGCCCCACACTGAGAAGGACCAGGAAGACTATGATTTTGTCATTAAGGATAACACAGTGGAGTGGGAGAGACCGAAGTGAGAAGAGACACAGCCTCCGATGGTGCACCGAGATTGGATGAGACACTCCCACCTGCAAAGGGCAGGAAAGTGGGACAAGGAAGGAAACGCTTCTTCAGAGAGATCTGAATCTGGCCTTAGAAGCCACAGCACACCAGGAGGAAAAGCTATAGAAGGAAGACAAGAGCAGAGCATCCCAGAGAACATCCTGCAATCAAAGGCGGCAGCCTGAGCACAGGAAGATAGAGAACTCTGGGAGATGGGGCATAAAGTGAGGACGGCAGCATGAGAGTGGCCTTGTAGATGTCACAGGAGACAAAACAGCCATCAGCAGTGGTCCCTGAACAGGAAGAATCACAGTGCATTCCTCAGCAAGACAGCCTTTAGAATCTATTAGTTTAGATGGAATCTTCCATCAACACTGAAGTGGGAGGGGACACAGTGTTGAGGCAGGACCCCCTTAGAGAGGAGACATCAGAGATGGGCCTGCTTCAGAGAGGAAAAACCATCCACGCTGTCCAAAGGCAGATCTGGTTGAAAACCTCAAACTCGGGAGGCATCTTTTCCAGAACACTATCTATCACCAGAACTGTCTTTGGGGCAAGATGTGAACAGCGAAGTCAGACACCCAGAAGAAGGTGAAGGGCTCATGTGTACTTCCCTGTAAATATTTTTCTATAAACCATTCACAGATTTTAAAGATTTTAAAGATACAGGGATGTATTATACATTGCCCACACCCTCCCATAGTCCCCGGGCTTCCCTTCCTCCACCTTCTTCCCTCAGTCCGTATGATCCTCTGGACAGTTTGGTTCTAGTTTCATGCCATAAACACATACATGATTTTATGTATCTATATAAAACTGAGGAACCTGAGAAAACATACAATTGTCTTTCTGAGACTGGGTTGATTCATTTGACAAGGTTATCTCTAATTTCATCCATTTTCCTGCAAACAACACAATTGCATTCTTTCTTAGGGCTGAAAAAGTCCATTTCCTTTACCCATTTTTATGCCTATTTTCGGAACAGTGTGCACTGTGATGATGGAAAAACATAAGAAAAAGTACACAGAGAGCTGGAGAAAAGGTTCAGCAGTTAAGAGCGTTTGCCCTTCTTGGAGAGGACAAGAGTTGGGTCCCTAGCACCCACACTGGTGCATCCTACAACTCCAGATCCAGATCTGATACCCTCTTCTGGCTTCTGAAGGCAATTGTGCATGCATGTGCACACACACACACACACACACACACACACACACACACACACACAGTAAAATAAATCTTTAAGTAAGAAAATACACAAGTAAAAAGAACAGAAATGCTGTTTAAAAATGACCGTGTGGTAACTTAGCAAGATTCGGTGGCAGAGTTTCAAAGTGCAGTAAGACTTTCTTGCGACAGACCCAGAATAATCAAAGACTTAGAGACAAAGTCGATTGGTGGGCAGGGGTCAAAAGGAATGGGAGAAGATGTTCTTTGCCAGATGAGGTTTTAGGTGACAGGTTACACCGCAGTATGAACACACTGTCACGGAACTGTGCACTTACAGAGGTTGAGAGGGTCACGTTTGTGTTATATGTGTTTTATAACTTAAAAAGAAAAGGAGCAATAAGTCTACCCATGGCCAACAAGATGGGAGGTTCAATGTGGGGGGGCGGACATTATGTTCTAGACTCTCCATGTCTCAGCTTCCAGACAAGTCTTGAAGGGGAGCATGCTCCCATCTGACAGACAAGGAAACAAGGCTTGTGAAACTGATGACCCTGGTAAGCCAAAACTACTTCTGTGATTGACTGATTTTTTTTCAGTCTTGAGGCTCCAAACCCAGGCCCCACACATGCTAGGTAAGTGCTCTTCCCCAGACTGCACCCCTAGTCCTACCTGTTTCTTTTTAGTTTCCTTCTCTAACTATTCCAAACTAGACATTTCCCCACAAATGTGTCCAGTACAGCCCTCAGACAAACACTAGAAATACTCTTCAAAATTAAGTCTCCACAGAAAGGAAATGTTTCTAGTCTGTTCCTCGAACACACCCATCCACTCAACTGCTACATTGCCTTTACTCTCTCTGAATACAACGCAAAGCCTTTTTTTTTTTAACTCAAGTGGTATGTACCAAGAAGGCGGGAGAGCTGTTCTCAAACATACAGTCTAAATGCAAACAATGGCTAAATTGAAACCTGTGAGACATTCAGTGGGTACTGTGGAAAGTGTTTATGCATGGTGTTCATCTAATGCCCAGAATACACCTATGAAATACCCACCAAAAGATGGAAGTGACAACAGACCACCCCCAATGGAATCACAGGAGAGCACAAAGAGCAGCAGAATCCTGCCCCCACCAAACGCATCAATGTTGAACACAAGCACCTTATCACAGACTCACAACCCAGCTTAGCTCTGTGAGCAACAGGAAATGAGGGAGACACTGAAGCCAGGGGAATGCAAACACACCACGACCCTGAGACCAAGAGAAGAGTAAACACCCACACTGATAGCGCCTTGCAGAGACACTACCAAATTGCACTTGATTGTTCTATGAGGTGCAGAATCTCTTCAGTCTTACCAAGGAGAGAACACATCGTATGAACAACTCCAGAGCTCCATCACACCTGCAGAAATCAGCCACGGCACCAGTCATTCTTGGATAAATATGATCCTGTGGATGTATGTGACCCATGTTATGCTGTCCTAATTTTAAAATAGTCAACATATTTTAAAATCAAAAGGGGCATGAATTTCTTAAGACCAGATTTTCTTTTGTTGTTGTTGTTAGTACGTGAGTGCTCTATCTGCATGTATGCCTGATTCCAAAAAACGGCATCAGATCCCACTAGGGGTGGTTGTGAGCCATCATGGGGCTGCTGGGAATTGAACTCAGGACCTCTGGAAGAGCAACCAGTGCCTTTAACCTCTAAGCCAGCTCTTCAACCCCCAAGACTAGATATTCTTACTAGGCCCATTTTTTCTAATGGCAGTATCCCAAAATGCCAAAAATCCATAATGTCCCATAGTACAATAGTTCACAACCATGATGAATCATCAGCTTAGCTTCAAGTCACCTGTACAATGGCAGGTGGCAATGGAGAAGCTAGCTGGACAACTTGGGACTAGAGAAGCACTGTGATTTCAAACTTACCCCAGTCTGCTATCTCATAAAGGCACCTAACTATACACAGGTCTTCAATAGCACAGGCTTGTGACATAAGACACCTATTTTGCTCTTCAGCAAATACCAGCATGGTGTTGCAGCAGCTTCTTATCAAGTTAATCATATGACACATGATAAAAAAAAATTAGAACCCTCATTGCACCAATGAAACAACCAAAGAAAACATCAGCAGATCAAAAGAGTGTGTTCCTCGGAAGAGGAACTAGAAATCTGGGAATGTCAACAGGTGATGGGAAGCTTCCAGCTCTGTCACTATTTCTTCCAAGTTCCTGCACAGTAACATGGTGTTTGACAGTTTTTAGGGACAATTTGAAGGGTGAAACATGGAGGAGAATATGTCACCTCTCAATGTTGTTGATATAGGCTTAATGTAAATATCAACAGCCACCAGGTTCCTTGGTGAAGCTAGAAACCTCACTCCTGCCCGAGGACACAACAGGAGAAACTCAGATCTGCTTCCAGGATAACACTGAAAGGATCAGCTCTGTACATGGTCCCATGACCACTCACTAAACACTAAACACTGAGGGCACTGTTAAGGGCATGACTGTTCATGAATGCTAATTCAACCATGAGACTGGAATGAATGTTTTGTTATGGTGACTACAGAGGCTTATGGTTGCTTTCTTGCCGCCTTTGTCTTTGTATGATTAGGCGACAGGCTGGTATCAGGGTCTGGAAGTCACAGGAAGCTTTGGTGTCAAGGAAAGCCTTTATATACAAGCCACCCATGGACTTGAAAGGTTTTTCCAGGTAAAGTATTCCCCTTTTCTTAGTTACTGTTCTATTGCTAGGAAGCAACACCATGGCCAAGGCAACATAAAAGAAAGCATTTAATTGGGGGCTTGCTTACAGTTTCAGAGGGTTAGTCCATGATCATCATGGTATGAAGCAGACAGGCATGGTGCTGGAGTAGTAGCTGAGAGCTTTACATCCTGATCCACTGGTAACAGGCAGAGAGAGAGAGTAACACTGGCCCAGCATGGGCTTTTGAAACCTCAAAGCCTACCCCCAGTAACACACCTCCTCCAACAAGGCCACACCTCCTAATACTTTATAAACAGTTCTACTAATTAAGGACTCAGCATACACATACATGAGCCTATGGGGACCATTCTCATTCAACCCATCATACCCTTGGAGGCTGATACTCATGTGAGGGCCACTTAAGGTACAAGAGCTGCAGGTTGTGGGATGTGCATACCCATGCCCACACTTCATACAACTGAGTGGAAAATGGTTAATGAGCCAAAAAGAGAAAGTCCTCTATTATAATACTATTTTATTTGGAGTTTCCTGACTTTACAATATCTGCAATTGTCTTAATTAGGGTTTCTATTGAGGCAACGAACACCATGACCAAAAAGCAAGTTGGGGAGGAAAGGGCTTATTTGGCTTAAACTTCCAGATCATAATCCATCATTGGAATGAGTTGGAACAGGAACTCAAGCAGGTCTGGAGCCTAGAGGCAGGAGCTGATGCAGAAGCCATAGAAGGGTGCTGCTTCCTGGCTTGCTTCCCCTGGCTTGCTCAGCAAACCTTCAGACCATCAGTCTAGGACTGGCACCACCCACCATGGGTTGGGCCCTCCCCCATTGATCACTAAACGAGAAAATGCTTTACAGCTGGATTTCATGGAGGCATTTCCTCAACTGAAGCTCCTGGTTCTCTGATGACTCTAGCCTGTGTCAGTACAGCAAGCTTGGCTTACAGATTTATCTGGGTACGGCAAATCAAGTCCTCTGTACAGAACACAACTGTGGTTTTCATTCCTCCTTTCCACATAACTTGGTACTTAAAATTACTTCTCCTGTGGACTGTGGAGAAAACCCAACAGTCAAGCCTTTGCTGAAAGAGAGAGAGAGAGAGAGAGAGAGAGAGAGAGAGAGAGAGAGAATGAATATTGTATAACTATATACATCCTAATCACATACTACAACTTGCCTTTACATATGATGTGTGTATATATATGATATATATATATATATATATATATATATGATATATATTATGGCCCTTACATGAGCATCAAAGAGGAGAGAGGGAGGGAGAAAGGAAGAAAGGTTAAGAAAAGAGAAGAAAAGCCATGTGTCCTGCTGTCTGGTGTCTAATGACAAAACTTTACTGGAATGAGTGTGGGATGGTGCTGTGAGATGGCTGACAGGCAAAACAGAGGTCCTGGGAGAAGCTAATGTTTCCACCGCCCCCTGGCTTCCTCAGACTATGAAATCATTTAATTTGTTCTGGTGAAGTAGCACTAGAATGAGTAATGAAGCCTAATTTAAAGGTAGCATTAAAAACTAACCGAGACAGTTCTAACAAGGATGGATGCTGCGGAGTAATGATGATACTACCAAGGAAGCAGCCCGCTACTGTCAAGAAGGAGCTCTGTTCTCAAAAGGCAGGAAGGAGTTTGGGAACTCGCTCCACATCCTAGACAGTGATACTTTCAGATCTACCATTGCTTACTGGAGTAAAAATAGAAGGGTGATGCTTTATTGGATAATTTAAAAAATATGTCTTAGCATGATGGAATCTCCTATTAAGAATTTAATTAGTCTGGAGAGAGATGATCAGTGATTAAGAGCACTGGCTGCTCTTCCAGAGGACTCAAGTTCAAGTCTCAGCAACCACATGGTGGCTTACAACCATCTGTAACTCCAGTTCCAGAGGATCCAACACCCTCTTCTGGACTTTGAGGGTACCAGGCAGGCACATGCTACTCAGATATACACAAAGATAAAATATTTGTATGCATAAAATCACTTAAATTTTCAGATGAAATATTATGCACATTTCGTAGTTCCTTTGGAATATTAAGCAGAGTCCAAGTTGCCATACAATGGATAGTCCAAAGAAGAAAAGAATAATTAAGGAAACAGAGCAGGAGACAAGCTGGATGGCACATGCCTGAAACCTAGCTACTGGGGAGGCTAAGGCAGGAGGATCAGTAATTTGAGGCCAGCCTGGGCAAAGTAGTGGGACACTATTTCAAAATAAAAGGTACACAACTCCGTGGCAGAGCACTTGCCTATTCTTGATCAGGCCTGAGTTCAGTACCTGGTGCCTGGAGACTGAGAGAAAGACACTTTCTCACTGGTCATAAGACCCTACTCATCGACTTAGACCAGCCTTAAGCTTCTAACCAGTCTATAATGAAAAGTCTTGCTGGCTGTTCTGTCCAGGAGGAAGTGACAGTGAACTTAATATATCCTTATACAACTGTGTTCTTCCAGTACACCAAAAGTAAGAGTCAGTTCCTTGATTTAACAACAATTAATGAACCACATACACACACCACACATACCACACACATACCACATACACACACACCACACACATACACACCACATATACCACACACATACAACATACACACACACACACACCACACACACACACACACAAACATACACACACCACACACACCACACCACACACACACACACACACACACACACACACACACACACACACACACACTTACTCCCCACCTTTCTTATGCTCTCAATGTAGCCTGCTCGTGTATATAACCTTTGCAGGTAAAACTATATATTGAATTTGTATATATTTTAAGACATGTTAAATATGTAACTAAGTATATTTAGATATTGAATAGGTAAATATATGGGTAAATAGATTAAACCTACACACAGAAAGAAGACCCCCCAACCCCCCAAATCTATCAAGTTATTTTTTAGCCCACATAGTTATTCTCAGACAACATACAGCCCTTGAACGAGTAATACTCTAACCCACTTGTGCTTCCCTAGATCATCAATTTATTGGATTATCAAAGAATTAGACAGTGAGTGACAAGAATGGCCACACAGAACAAGAGTGGTAATCACCAATGTAGGCAAGCAGCCAACACCTGCAGCTGCAGTTAGCTGTAGTCTGGTCAAGCTCTTAACTGCAGTATGAGGATTCCTGCTCTAGAGATAGAGGGCGTTAGATATCTCTCTGGTAGAATCTGTGCATCCCAGCATAAGACAGCTACCCTCCCTCATAGCACACTGTCAGAGGGCCCCCTGAACACTGTCAGAGGTGGCCCCTTGCACCTCTGGTCACCCCAGTAGGTCTAATGCTGGGAGGAAAGGGGATTTCTGTTATTGTGAGGTCAAGCACCCTTTTCCCAATACACTGCTCAAAATAGTGCCAAAGGAAACAAAACACAGAAACCAGAGAAACCATCGTGCGTGGGGACCCCCCTCTGACTGTGTGCACTGGACCCCCTCTGACAGTGTGCACGGGGCCCCCTCTGACAGTGTGCACGGGACCCCCTCTGACAGTGTGCATGGGGCCCCCCTCTTCCCGTTGTTGAAATTTGAACCTAGGAACATGCATGTCTACCCACCCACTCTGAGGCCCCACTCTGTGCATCCTCAGGGAGCCTCCTTCTCTCCCAAGGCACCCTGAGGAAGACACTGTCACGGCCCCTTGTAAAAGCTTGGCTGGCTATGGGGAGACCCAGATCTGAAAAGGCACACTTTGGCTGTTACACTCCACTGCCTCTCATAACCCTGTACAATCAGGCTCAGAGTTGCTGTGGTCTGGAGCAAAAGTGCCCCCTGCCCTCACCATCTTCTCCAAGGAAGGGGAACAGCCCCACCTGACAAAGAAGTGCAGTACAGGGCACTACAGCAAGGCTCAGAAGGGACTTATCCCCAGGACTTATACTGACATGTCCCTCTCCAAACTCCCTCAGTTGTAGCTGTTGGTAGCTTGACTTTGGAGACTCTCTCCCCACTTGGTCCTATATGATGTGGCTGGAGGGAAAGTGTTGGTGAAATTATTAAGGCAACTCCACGTAGTTAAAAGGGAGGTTTATTTTGTGGGGTAACTCACAAGTGAAGGGATAGGTAACAGGGTCTGGGAAAGGTGTAGCACAGTTTGGTGTTGTTCTTCGGAGAACTCTGCTCGGTCTACCTCCAGCGTCCAGGGTCCAGGAACCAAGAGAGCTGGCCCATCCGGATCTCGGGTCTTCAGGGTCCTCTCTTGGGCCCGCCTTGTAGGCGTGACAGTTACCAAAGCCTCAATGGGGGTTGGAACTTCCAGATCAAAGCTGTAATGGCTACCCACTACAGGGAAGTGTTACAGGAAACCCCCCTGTGTTGGGGGGGGGGAGAAGTAAATTATACTCCTTAAATATATAAAGCCCCAAATGTGGTGATATTTGACGGTGGAACCTTTGGAAGACAAATCGATTAAATGAAGTGTCGAGGGTGTCGCTTCCAGCAGCAACAGCTGGGAGAAAGCACATTTCTCTTTTCTGAGCCACCAGGCCCAATGTATGACACTTGGCTCTGGCAGCCCAGGCTGACAAATGCAGGGTGACAGAGGCGCCCACCCCTCCATCTGTCTCCCTGCGTATGACTCTATGCTTCTGTCTGTGTGTCTCCAAGCTAGGTGGATTTATGGGTTATTTTGTCTAATTTCAACAACACTGATCCTCCCCCAAAAGAATTATACAACGAAGCCACATCAAAAATGATAATGTTGCAGAGCTGTCAGCAAAAAAAGTCTGCACAAGCATGTCTGCTCCGAATCCAAGCTCTCCAAGGCCTTTTTCTGGGTGGAGCAAAAGGAAAACTTACCTAAGTCTGATAAGATAGTCATAAGCATTCAAAACCACTAAGCACACACACTTACACACCCACAGTGCTTAACTGAAAACCTTAGCAAATGCATGCCCAGGGTTGAGCCATGGCGACAGTTCAGTCTACAGATATTTAAACGCAATGGTAAAGGTTTATGCTGGCAAGTTATACTGAGGGGACATGAAATCCAAAAAGTTTGGAGACCACTGAGAATTTATGTGACAGTATGGGGTCCCACAATATGGCACCTCAAATACAACATCCCTTACTAGCTTTCTGTATTCAAGATGGCTATTGGGAGAAGCTACAGACAGCATTGACTCAGAGGGTGTCCTTTGACAAATTTATTACATTAGTGAAGTGAATGGGCAGGGCGTACAAACAGGCTTCCCCCGACATCCCTTTTCTGCCTTGGAAAGATATCACAGGAAGATAGGACTCTGACATCCAAATCAAACACGACCTGGGTTCCTGTCACCTAGAAAACCTCATCTGCATCACAAGACAGTCCTTCCCAACTATGCACCACCTTCCATCAGCCTCCCACAGCCCACACTCCTTCCAAGAGCAAGTCCCTGTCCCTTTGTTTAGCTGTACAATGTTTGGCCATTTGTGTCCCTCCTGTGAGGCTTGTACTCTGTGCCTGATCCCCAGATTTCTGCAGGTGCCTTTATAGTAGTTTTCTGCCCCCCACAAACCTGCCTATTGATGCATTTCACACACTAAAATCTTCAACACTTCAGAAAGAAGAGAGAACAGATCTAGGAGTTTGCTCTCAAAAGCCTGAAGGCTGAAACGGACCGGCTAACAGTGGCTCTCCAGAGCCGTTCAAGCAATGGTGCACACAAGTCCTGAAGAGACAGAATAATCCACCTGAATGGCCAACAATGTTCTAAGTTCATCTAAGTTCATTCAATCGCCTCTAATATAAAACAAGATGACTAGCTAAAAAGCTCTGATTTACGTTGTGGAGCTGGCTCTCACTAAAGAGAAAAGAGTGGGTCAGCATTTGAATCTACCCTGACCTCATGCTTTTCAGGAACTTTCTCTATAAAACATCCCAACAATGGTCAGCCTCCCCTTTTGTTCTAAGCGCTGTCCCTGGAAAGGGATGCTGATTCGGTCCCTGAGAGAGCATCTGCTGTGTTCTGAGGAGCCACAGGTGCCACAGCAAGCCCTTGGGTGAACCCAAGATCTAAGACAGAATGCTGGGCACAGCAGAACTGGCCAGGGCCCAAGTGCTGCAGCCTCTGTACACCTAGCCCAGGTGTCCTGCATGCAAACTGTGGGCAGGGAGCATAGGGGAGACTCTTGGACACCAGAGAGCAAGTGTTCTCCCATCTACTTAGCACAGCAATCTGGGAAGACCTTGTCCCTTTCCTTTGTCCTTTTTAAGAAAGACTTTAATTATTTTTTTAAGGACACGTATGTGAGTATGAGTATATGCATATGCATGCAGGTGTGCACAGAGGCCAGAGGCATAGTCCCCTAGAGCTGGAGTTATGGGTACTTGTGAGCCAACCAACACGGATACTGGGGACCAAACTTGGGTCCTCTGGGAAAGCAGTACATGCTCTTAGCCACTGAGCCATCTCCAGTCCCCAGACCCAGTCCTTTTCTCCTCTGAGCACCACTCCTGTTCTAACAAAAGACCCAGGCATTTGCCATCCTGTCCAGCGCAAAGATGAGAGCTTTGCATTCTTGTCCTCCTAGATTACTTCTGGCTGGTTTTCAACTTTGGGTTTATTATTTTTTATTTATTTTTTCTTAATCTTGAAAAAACAATAGACTTATGGAAACTTGTAAAAGATACAACAGAATAACTATCTACCTTTCACTCAGTTTTCCCAGCATCAACATCTTGTAAGCACCTGTCAGGAAAGACACTGGAGAGACTCTAGTCTTCTTTGCTTTGTCTACCGGACTTTTGAAACAATGAACCTCAAAGAATGAAAATTTCCCCAGGCATCCTGTGCCAAGGAAGGGAAAGGCTGAAGCCTTTGTGCCAGCCAGAGAAGGAACTTGCCTCCTAAGAAAAGATTTCACACACTTCTGACAACTTACCAGAGCACCCTAAGAGCAGACCACAGCCAGAGCCAGGACACGAGGGATCAGTGATGGGCATGCAACCACTCCTTGCTTAGGTCTGCCAATTATGCATACTTCTGGCCCTCTGTTAAACCCTAACAACTTGTCAGGACCCTGAAGATGGACTTAGTGGTCACTAGATCCCTTTATTTATTACTCTTCCTAATGTGGCTATATTGAATAAATCTCTCACATCTACAAGCTTCTTTAACTGATATCCTGGGGACGGGTGGTTAAACCTTGCTTATTGGGGCTGCTAGAACACGGGCTATTAGCCTGCAAACTCTGGTAGCGACCCCACCACAGCACATGGTCCAAAGGAAGCACATCGTCATGCTGCACTGTGCTCAAGCAACAGGCTCTTCTCAGGGCTCAGCAGGTAGGTACCTTCTCCTCTGCACTTAGTCCCCATCCCTCAGAGTTTCCTCAAACTCTGGTTCAATTTTAACTTCTATCCCACTAATGAATCTTTGATTGATTCAGTAAGACTAAGACACGCTTCTAAGTCTGCAGAAAACAGTGAGTTCATAGAATTTGGGAAGAGGTCAAGTTCCCTGCCAGCCTAGATGGAAGAGTGAGTTCAAGGCCAACCTGGGCTACAGAGTGAGACCATGTCTTAAATTTAAAAAGAAGAGAGGGGAATGGGGATGGGAAGGGAATGAATTTGGGGAAGGGAAGGGAAGGGAAGGGAAGGGAAGGGAAGGGAAGGGAAGGGAAGGGAAGGGAAGGGAAGGGAAGGGATTTGGGAAGGGATTTGGGAAAGGAAGGGACTTGGGAAGGGATTTGGGAAAGGAAGGGATTTGGGAAAGCAAGGGATTTGGGAAAGCAAGGGATTTGGGAAAGGAAGGGACTTGGGAAGGGATTTGGGAAGGGAAGGGACTTGGGAAGGGATTTGGGAAGGGAAGGGAAGGGATTTGGGAAAGGAAGGGACTTGGGAAGGGATTTGGGAAAGGAAGGGACTTGGGAATGGAAGGGATTTGGGAAGGGAAGGGAAGGAATTTGGGAAGGGATTTGGGAAGAGGAGAGCAGTAAAATAGGTCACTGATCCAGATTCTCAAACAGAATGCCTTTGCCTACCTATGAATGGGAGCAGTACAGAAGTTTCTTCGGTTCCATTATGCACCCACACAAAGGTCAACTTGATGAATATCACCGCCAAATATCCCAGACATTTGCCGTTTCCTTAGAAACATCAAATACTTACCTAGCCCAAGGCTGACATGCTTTTTTTTTCTGTTTCTAAAAATAAAACTCAAGACAACTTAGGCATCCAGTGGTTACCTGATATATGATGCCAAGCACCCTATACTTTCAATATTTTCAACTGTAAGATACCTCAAAATTCTGCCTTGGGGTATAGTCATCACTTTTAATTACCAGACTTTTCTGTCAAACCATTTGCTGTTAGTGGATACAAAAGTAAGTATTCCTGATCTATTATGATGTCCCTATTCAGGAAACTGTCTGCTTTGGAGATTAACCAAGAGTATCTGACTCTAATGTAAAAATAGCAGAAATGGAGATGAGATCTCCAGGGGACTTGAAGGTAGCTAGGTAAATGCGTTCAACATAAGCAATAAATCGATGAGTATTTTATCTTCAACAAACTTGATGACTACAGCTGCCCCTGGTCAGACGTACATAAGCTTTGCTTTTTTTTTCATTTGCATATGTGCTCCGTGTGTATGTGTGTGTGTTTGTGTGTGTGCGCGCACATGAGGCATGTGGAGGCCAGTGGCTGATATCAGGTGTCAACTTCAATCACTAATTTTTTGAGACGTGGTCTCTCACTGAACCTGGAGTTCACTTACTGGCTAGAACCTCTTGTCTCTGCCTCCCCACTGCTGGAATTATGAGCACATACTAACATGCCTGGCTTTAAAAAGATAGAATTTATTTTTGAATATGCATATGGGTATGCATATATGAGTGTTGGTGCCCAGTCATATATGGCCAAGGGTGTGGGATCCCCTGGAGCTGGCGTTACTGACAGTTGGTAGCCCCCTGATGTGGGTGCTGAGAACAAAGTTCAGGTCCTCTGCTCTGAACCACTGAGCCATCTCTCCATCTCTCATGCCTGCCTTTTTACGTGAGTGCTACGGATCCCATCTCAGGTCCTCATTTTCACCCAGCAAGACTGCAATATGTGAGTCATATCTCTAGCCCTGTTTATTTATTTCTGAGATACTTTGTGTATCCCAGACTGGCCTGTATCTGCTACACATCTGAGGATGACCTTGAACTGATCCTCCTATCTGCACCACCTGAGTGCTGAGATTACAGCCATGCACCACCATGCCAGGTTTATTCCCCACTGAAGACTGAGCCTTTGTGCCTGCTTGGCAAACTCTACAAGGATCTGCACCCCCAACTCCTTTAAATAATGATCTTTTGAAAAATCAACAAAAAAAATTATTAAGATTCTGGTAGTATTTTCTTACTAAATAATAAGCTGGTTTAACAGAAACCAGATTCTGGTTAAATTCTGTAGCTTTAAAAAAATTAGAGAATTCTTTATCTTCATAGTATCCAACGCCACGGGCTCTAGTATCATGTACACTTCTCCTCTGAATCACAGTGTACCTACAAGTGGACTGCTAAAAGTTATTATGTTCTCTCCATCCCTTGTGACAAGCTTACTGTCTGTGACATTTGGTCCCAGCATATAGGTTAAACATCCCTCTCCAAAATGACTGTTTCTGATCTGCTTGCTTGTTTTTTGTTCTGTCTTTCTTGGACTTGGGACTATCAGCGTAGACACAATGAGATTTTCTGAGTCTAAACAGAATCTATCTGTGTTTCACATGTATTGCATTCATTAGCCTGACAGTAACTTTACTGGACGTCTTTGCTGTGCCTGTGTTTTGACTGTGAGACACCACATACAGGTACATGTAGAATTTTGTTTCTGATATCATGTTGATTCTCAAAAAGTTTCATATTTTGACCAGTTTTTTTTTAATTTAATTTTGGATTCTCAAATTAGAGATGTTTAACCTGCTTTTAAAAATGATGATCCTATATACACCCAGCACCCGATGCTCAGTTCTTCCTTCTATACAGGTGATACTCTATTTTAAACTTACATTGGCAAAGACAGAAACATATTTACATTAAATATAAAGCAATTGTCCCTTAAGACAAAGCAATGTGAAGAGACACGCTAATCTGACAACTCTCACTTGCTCTCCTGCAGATTGCTGCTAGCTGAAACGCCCACCTGAAATGAGTCACTCTAAACCCAAATGAAATATCTAGACTTGCACTGAAGACCTGACTCCAAACATTAAAAACTCCTTACAGCTTTGAAAGTCAGAATTCCAAATGACATGCATTGATAACCACAGAGAAGGATGACATATTGCTGACTGTGGTACCACAAATATTGTTCATCATTCCTTTGGCAAATTGTGCCAAGATATAGAAAACCAAAGATTTACCATCACATTCCTCCAAATAGCAAGCTTTTGTTACACTTTAATTTAGATAATCTACATAAAAGGATATGGTACCATTCATGAGAAATGCCTGACACAGAGAAACCTACAGAAACATAAAGTAGATTAGCAGTTATTTAGCATTGAGAGGGAAGGGAGGAGGCAGAGGGGAGAGAGAAGGATGACAGATAGCTGGTACAGTGAGAGAGAAGGATAACTGGTAAGTGATGATACTGGGAGAGAGAAAGATGATTGACAGATGGTACAGTTTCTTCTTGAAGAGGTATAAATGGTCTAAATTTTACAATTATGATGGTTACACAATTCCATGAATAAACAAAATATCCCTTAACTATAACTTTAGGTATCTCATTTGTGCATTTAAATGTGTAAAAGGAGATCAGATTATACACCAGAAAAAGGAGATCTTGTTAGGTGCACAGTCCTCCATATGTATAAGGACGCTGAAATATCCCATTAACTACTATTCATTTCTTTTTGTTTGTTTGGTTTGGTTTAGAGACATGGTGTCACTATGTAGCTCTGGCTGTTCCAGAACTCACTATGTAGACCAAGCTGGCTCCAAACCTGCTTCTGCCTCCCAAGGGCTGGGATCAAAGGCGTACGTCACCATGCCCAGCTTTACTGTTAATTTCTAAACAATGAAGAAAATCATTGTCCTCTTAGGTGAGAACCAATGCCTAGGGAAAAGATGCCGCTTCAAAACTGACCACCATGGTGACAATGATAATTCTCTGGCTTCCTGGAGAAGGTCAGCAAGCAGCAGACCACATTACTTCAATGTTGAGTCCAAGACCAAGGTTTGGAGAGACTCGCACACAGGACACAACTCTCAGGACTAAATTCTGATTGCCAAGAATTTAGAATCCCCAGGTAGAGCATCCCCCAGAGGTGTAGGCCAACCAGATAGGACTGCTTACTTGCTCTCCAGGCCATTCTCCAGGTCAAGCCCCCTCGTTCAGGCTCATCAGTTCCCACACTGAATCACAGCACATCATCTTTTACATACTTTCCCAGATGCTCAACAGCCCCCTTCCTCATTATCAAACCCCCAGGCCCTGTCCATGTCTTTAAATCAAACCTCACCAAGCACCTGTAAAAGCAAGTACAGAGTAATTGCCCAGGGCTGCAACAGTCTAAGCCAGAAAGAACCTGGGGTGGGAGAGTAACAGAACCCCGACCTGGGGAGGGTAGGCTTTGAAAAGACACCCCAGTCAGTGGACCATTAGGACCCTCAGCTGCCCCCTGAGATCTTTTCTTTCCAAAAAGCTTAATTTAGAAGCAGCATGCCTGGGTGTATAGCTTGTGCTTAGAGTGTGTAAGGCAGATTCCATCCCAGGCATGAGGGGGGGGGCAGTCTGAGAAAGACCCCCCACCATGTTCTTGCCTATGAGAAAAGTATCAACCTTTTCACATGGAAAATAATATTAATAAAAAGAAGTTTCTTAGCAATTCCCTTTTATGAAAATATTCCCTTGAAGAGCTTAGTTTTTTTTTTAAATCAATCTTTTGTAAAGTTGACTTCAGCATTTCTTAAGTGCTCCAATTCCATTCCTCAATGTTTTGTAAAAGCCCTAAACTCTAGTGTCAAGCTTTGTAATCAGTTCCTAATGAACTACAAGTCGTCGACAACCATTAGCGATTCCCATTAACACACAGTAAAGGTGGAACACGTACTCCAAGGCTATTTTGCAGAAGCGCAAGGGCCACTCTGTAAAGTTCTCAGCCTAGGTCCAGTGCATTTAGAAACCTTCCTACAGGATAAGCCACAAAGTCAGACACTGACATTTTAATACTTAGTATGATATATTTAAATGAATCCAGCCATACAGTTATACAGCTGGAACATGCCCACTTTATTCCTAGCCAATTCAATACACATACTTATTCCAAGTCCTTCTTGAAAAAAAAAAAAAAAGTACAAAATGAAACTATGCATCGGGTAACCAGTTGGAATCTCTCTAAGGATAAAACCAGCCCTGACACAGACAGATATCGAGACTCCACTGGTCTTAAACGTTTGCCTCCTGTCCCGGTTCACTTTCCAATGCACATGACCACAGCAACTTGGGGGCAGAGGGTTTATCTCAGCCTGCCGTGTTCAGGCCATCATGAAGGGAAGTCAGAGCAGGAGCTCAAGGCAGGAACCTGGAGGCAGGCGCTGAAGCAGAGACCATGGAGGAAGGCTGCTCACTGGCTTGCTCTCCATGGCTCATCAGCCTGCTTTCTTATACACCCAAGAACTACCTGCCCAGGGATGCTACTATCCGCAGTGGGCTGGGCTCACCTGCATTAGTCACTAATCAAGAAAATGTCCCCCACAGACTTGCCGACAGAGCCATCCAAAAGAGGCATTTTCTCAACTGAGGTTCCCTCTTCCCAGGTGACCCTTGCTTGTGTCAAGTTGACAAAAACCTAAACAGCACACGTCCAGTGGAAACTAGGGATTGGGGTGGGAAGATCGCTACTTTATTGCCACTGTTTCAAACCACCACAAAGAGATATCAAAACCGGCGGAACAAAGCAAACATACCTTTGAAAAGCACAAAAGTTAAAAAAAAAAAAAAGGAAAGAAAAGTGATGCTCTAGTCTAATCTCCTTACACAATATTTAACTTTTAAAAAAAATGACCTTAGTGTTTTTGCAAGGAATTCAATAGAAACATGAAATAGTGTGGGGACATGAAACTATATGACCAATGCTCGGCTCCAAATGACTTTTCATGTATTTGGAGTGACACAGACATCATTCCAAGCTACACACTTACTCTCCATCTCCCAGACTTCCATCGTCCTTCACCAGCCCCAGAAACCACTAATGTATCACAAGATGCATCTCAGTTTTAGATATTTCACATAAATCAGTTCATACGAAATGAGGCTTTTCATGACTTGCCCTTTCATTTAATACTTTTAAGATTCACCCATGTTGTAACATTTTATAGCCAGATAAAATTCCATTGTGTGGCTCTTCTACACTTCATAGACTCACCTGAATGAAGACCTGATGTGTGCGTGTTTGGGCCACCATAGTCCTGCTGCTCTGAACATGGTGTACATGTGTTTGTGAGGACCTCTGTTTCCACACATGTTAGCTATGTATACCTTCTCTTGGAATTGCTTGGCTCTTGTACTAACTTTACCCCGATCCTTTTGGAGGCCTGCCGAATCACTTTCCAAAGCAGCAGCCCCCCCATCTTTCATTCCTATTGGCAATATATAAGGCTCCAATTTCCTCTCTTTTTTTTATTACCCGATTAAAAAAACCATAATGGGCTGTTTGCAATATCTGCAGTGGTCCATATTTCAAAACAAGCCTATTTATTCAGGAATGAAGACTCGAATATCCTAATCTTTAATTTTTAAGTATAAAATGTGTTCAAAGGTCATTCTTGAAACACAAAATAAAGCCACACAACCTGACACTCCCTTAATAAAATAAATGCATGTAGGTGCATTGTTACTCTTTCCCAAATCCTATCAAGCTATAGAAATGACCAACAACCAGACCCTGCTGCAAGCTAGGCAGCCAGTGTGGCATTACTGAGGTAGTGTAATAGTTAGATATGTAATAACAACAAAGTTTTAGCCAAAGCTTTATTTATTTATTTATTTATTTATTTATTTATTTATTTATTTATTT
>CABHPR010109319.1:0-10809 GCA_902168415.1 Peromyscus melanophrys
AAGAAGAAGAAGAAGAAGAAGAAGAAGAAGAAGAAGAAGAAGAAGGAGAAGAAGAAGAAGAAGAAGAAAAACCCCTACAAGTTCAATTTGTGTTGCCTATAGACTCGCTTGAGCGTGGTCAAACTCCCAGTGGCCAGCCCCTTAAAGGAAACTGAGTCTTTCATCACCTGCCTTCTCCCACCTCTGCCAGAAGCCATCAATTGTGGAGAGCTACATTTCAGCATCCTGATTGAGGTTTTTTTTTTTTTCATTTTTCTTTATTAAGAAATTTTCTACTCACACCACATGCTATCCACAGAACCCTCCTCCTCTTTCCCAAAGGCTTCCATTTTATAATTCACAGATTCTTCCATAGATTAAAATTTTTCTCTTTTCATATTAATTTTTGGATATGTATTTTAATTCTAAAATTTCTATAAAGTTATTGCTTTCATCTTTTGATTTGTTGATGAAGATTTTAAATAATTAATTTTACTGAGAAACATTTATATTTCTAACATAATAAGAAATCACAATTGAAAAATATGGAAACTCATTTAAAAACATTTAAATGTATATTGACAATTTTATTTCATCAATTATATTTGTATTATCTATTGATTATCTTTTCATATAAAATAGTCTTTCCTGTTCATTTCTCATTCTGTGTTTGTGTGTGTGGGTGCATGTATACCCATGTGTATGTATTTTTGTATGTTAGAGCAGATTTGTCTGTGTGCATGCATCTGCGAGCATGTGTGTGTGCTTGACTGTATGTTCCTCTGTAGAGGCCACAGGCTGACATCCAGGTGATTTCCAATCACTCTCCTTATTTTTTTTGAGATAGCTTTTTTCATGAAACTTGGAACCTGCCCTTTGAGCTAGGCTGACTGGCCAGTAAGTCCCTAGGATCTGCTCCCATTTCTGGGATTACAGACATATACTGTCAGGCCCAGGTTTTATGTGTGTTCTGAGAACTTTACTTTACCAGTAAGAAACTTAATACTGAGCAATCTCTCTAGCCCAGTGGTTCTCAATATTCCTAGTGCTGCGACCCTTTAATACAGTTCCTCATGTTGTAGTGACCCCCAACCATAAAATTATTTTCATTGCTGCTTCACAACTATAATTTTGATTCTGTTATGAATCATAATGTAAATTGATTATTGCAACTCCAAAGGAGTCGTGACTCACAAGTTGAAAAACACTGCTCAGCCCCTGGTTTCTTTCTTTTAGTGAATGACTGAGAGATTTACTATTAAAACTTGAACATGATAGTAGTTACAGAAAAGTCTCTCATTCTAATTTAAGCTGATCCACACTAATACTGATCTGGCCTGGATGCCATCTTGTTATAGTCAGGTGGAGTTAAAGCCCAGATTTATCCCTGGTCTCCCTTGATAATGTCAGGAGACTTATTCACATTACTGAGTAAAATAACAGTTCCAGACAACCATATTATCTCCTCTGACAATACCGGGGATGGTGAAGAGACACTGTCCTCATTATCACTGGCTGATGTTGGAGGTATTGACTATGCATTAAACCTTCTTTAGCACCAACCAAGAGAGGAGAGCTACCTCAGTGCTGACAAGTTAGTGTGAAATGTCAAGTCTTTCATACACTGTCCAGTGATGTAAAGATTCCCTCTAAATACTTTCCAACAACCAAGAGATGGTATGATTGGTAGGAAGTTACCACTTAGAAAGTGTGTGTGAAGGCTTGTCATATTAAAATGTTTTGTTTGTAATTATCAAGTGCATTTTGTTATGGTCTTCATTTCTTTTCATGCTTCATTATTTTTCATTCTAATATTAGTGAAGACTCTCGTGACTAGTTAGTTGATAGGGTAGTTATCTAACATAGCTTTTTATTTATCTAAAATAGCAAGTCAGATTTATGATTTCAAGTATTGTTTAAGAATAAATGCTCATCTTTGGATTTTTGTGTTAAGATTTATTTTATTTTATGTGTATGAGTTTTGCCTACATGTACATATGTGCAGCCTGTATGTGCCTGGCCCCCGAGGCCAGAAGACTATGATAGATTCCTTAGAACTGATCATAAGGAATGTCTGGAGCAGCCATGTGGTTGTTGGTGACATACATGAATAGCAAGTGTTCTTAACTGCTGAACCATCTATCCAACCCCTGTCTTGGGATGTTTATAAACACATTTCCTCTCAGAGGGTTGTGAATCCATAGTGAAAGCTCTCAGCCATTCATCACTCGTTATAGCTTTTCTGTGATTTTGAGGCAGTGACTTGTGAAACATGGCATTGCATTTCTGCATTACATTGCAGACTGAACATCTAAGGGGTAACCAATCATCTCTTTATTGAAACCAACACTTTCTTTTCTTTTCCTAATTACAATTTTTATATAAAAGGCTGTACTCTTTCCCCAGTCCAGACTGAGACATTAGTCATACTCACTTTTCTTCATCTCACCTTCCATAGTTTCTTACGAAACACATTTTTCACATTTTTTAAACATCATGCATCTCTTTTTTTGTATTTTGCTTTACCATTCTACATCTTTCAGTCACTGAAACCTAGTTGTCTGTTCTTTTATTCCTATAATATTGCAGTTGTCTAAATGACATTTGATATTCCTTCCCCCATCTTTCTGTCTTTCTCTCTCATTCTCTGTCTGTCCCTTGCTTTTCTTTCTCTCTCCTGATTTTTGTTAATAGAAACCTACCACAGACAATGTGCAAATTCCTTGATTAAATTGTTTAAAGGTTATTGCTGCCCATTTTCACAAAATTAAGTTCAAAATACTTAAACTTGTAGTTCTAAGACACTGCTTTTATTTATGTTTCTTTGGTTCTCTGTGATATATCCAAGATAACCATGCATATATATCTGCAGTTGACAGCTGCTTGGAAAACAGTGATTTTGTGTCAAATATACCATCACCATTTTGGAGATGTTAGACATGTGGCTCCATTTAGTGGCTCTTTGTCAAGTATATCAAATTAACAGACTATCAATAACTTCAAAGTCTCTAATAATAATTTTAAATATATAGTTATCTATGAGTCTTATGAAAAAAGAAAGTGATACACCAGTATCCATGAGACACAACCTAAGTATCAATTAAGGTACGAGTACACACAGAAGTCATAGCTTACTATGTAATAAAACATTATTCACACAGAAGAATGAAGGACATTTTGCAATATGCAACAATGTGGAAGAACTTAAAAGGAGATTCTGTAAGTGAATAAGCCAACAGCAGGAAGAAAATATTTGTGTGATCTCACCATATAAATAACCTTTAAAAGCCAGAAGCAGGGGCTGAAAAGATGACTCAGTAGTAAGAATGCTGACTTCTCTTCCAGAGGACCTGGGTTTAATTCCCAACACCAGCATAGCAGCTCCAAACCTTTGGGAACTCTAGTTCCAAGGGATCTGATACCCTCCTCTGGCCTCTGATGGCAAAGTGTGCACAAGGTGCACAGACACACATGCAAGCAAAACACCAATAGTTCCAGAGGCTGGAGGGCGGGAGAAGAAGGGGAGTGCCAGTCAAAGGATATTGGTGTTCTGGCATAGGATGAGTCAGTTACTGGCATTCTAATATCCCACACGTTTGGTGATAGCTGTTGAATTGTGTTCAGCTGTTGATTGTGATGCTCATTGCACAATGCAACATGAAATCATATTTTATAAATTGAATGTATTAAATTTTCCATCAGCTTAAATATTTTGATAAGAAATAACTTTAACCTATTAATTCCACAGAAATTCCAAGAAGTAGGAATTTTAAGAGTTGAATGCCATGCCTCAGGTTACATTTCAAAACTACAGAGAAATTGAAATGCAGATATATTCTAGGTGAAGTTATCTGGTCTTCTCCTTACACACTTCTTCCTCACATTTTATGGGGAGGGAAACCATGCTGATGCTCATGAGGATCTGCTCACAGCTGAGCAAAACGCTAAATATAAGTTACAGTGATGGAAACAGAAGTGTTACCAATACTGCTGAGACAGTCAACGGAAGGCTCACGACAAAGTCCTGCTCCAAAGTGAATGCTTAAACCGAATAGGTTTGTCACATAAGAGGAACAGATGTCAGCTCACATCACAGTGGGTGGCAAGCCTTGTAAAAGAACACAGGTGTTGTCCCTGGTTGACACATCTGAAAAATTGTAAGGTTTCCTATACTAACACTTGTGTAAAGTCAGTGAGGCAACAGAACGGAGCTTGGAAGGGAAGCAGGAGCTGGAGCAGCATTTTAAATGCCTAGATAGAACAACTAGTAGTTGACTGGAGAAAGACTAGGGTAGAAATTTAACAGTGAATAATAGAGAAATAATTTTGTTTTTACAGAGAAGTCTCAGAACTAAAAGAGCATCCAAGTATTCGTCACTCAGACTTCCCTGCTGATAGCATTTTATATAATTGTGCCACATCTGTCAAGAATGAGACATTAATGCTAAGTGTTATTGTTGATGCAGTTAATTTACTGTCTTTGATTTCACCAATTTTCTACTAATGCACCTCTTTTTCTATCCAGAATCCCATTTGGCTCTCATGTAGCATTTAGTAGCATTGTGTCCTTGGCACTTTCTGACCTTTAACAGATTCTTGGTGTTTTCTTTGTTATGATGTTGTCATTTTAAAAATAGTTCATTAAAAGCACTATGACTGTCATACAAGTCTTAGGAATGTCTATTTGTTCACTTAATAGTTCTGTCTTAATAGGAAAAGATAACCTCCTCCATATATCTCACTATTGTGCCTGTGAATCTGTGTGAAGACAGGCATTTACTCTGTGTCTACGAAGCTACAATCAAAGCTTAGCTTTTCCATTCTGATATAAATTTGAACACGTTTATTCTTTCTCAATTTTACCCTCTTGAAGACTAAATTGCCCAGTCCTCTGTTGCTTTCCTGGCTAAATTACTTTCCACTCTCATCCCAAATTTCTTTCTTCTAGTTAATTTGCATGACTGGTTAGTTCACTAAATTATCCTATATTTTATAAATTTTCAGGTAAAATGGCATATTTATCATGTAGAGATGATGGTTTGATGGCAATCTACAACAGAGAGGAATAAATGTAGTTAATCGGCATATGCAGAGCCCCACTGCAATGATTTGACACTTGACAAGAACACAGCCATACTTTGAGACAGCCCTCTTTGCTTATTATTTAACTCATTCAGTTTGCAACAAATGTAGTTTACAAGAAACTGTAAGAAATAATACAGACAAAATTCTTGCACCTATTACCCAATTTTTATCAATGGTAATAACTTATAACATTATATAGCAATAACACCATGAAGCCATTTAAGTGATGTGCTGGGGAACAGAAAGAGTTCTACTACCACCACTAAGAACCCCCAGGTTCCCCTTGAGTAGCCATACCCACTATTTTCTGACTTCTGTCAACCACCCAATCAGTTCTTTATTTCTATAATTTTTAAGTTCAAAAATGTTATAGAAATAGAATTACATAATATTTACTTATTAGGTATCAACTTTTTCACTCAGCATAGTTGTCTGGACATTTGTAGAGACTGTTTTATATATCACTGATTTCTCTTTTTAACTACTGAGTAATACTTCAGGAGTTGAATGTACTACAGTTCATTTAAATGTTCCCCAGATATATGATGTCTGTTTCAGGTTGTGGTGAATTAATATGCTATAAATGTTTCTATTGTATAATGATTCTATTGTATAACTAAGCTTTCATTTTTGGAATAAAGAAGTACTGATGCACTTCATAGCTTATGTAGTACTAAAATGTCTAGTTGTAATATATACACATATTTATATATGTATGTCTATACATATAAATACATTAAAAGTAACTCTTAATACCTATTCAAGGGTGAATGAGCCATTACACACTACTTCCAGAATTGTATAGACTGTTGATGTTATTTTTCATCTTAGACGTTCTGATAGTTGTGTTATGATAACTCATGGTTTTAATTTGCATTTCTGTTAGAAAAATGATACTCAATGTCTTTTTAATTCCTGTACATTTTGATCAATGTAAACAATGTGCTCATTTGTAAGTACATATTCACGTCAGCAAAGGTTTCACAATGTCGTTTTTAATCATGTTGTTTTAGTGTTGAATTTCTCTGTTCTAGTTATTAATTCTTCATTGGAATGTAGTGTTTACAAATATAAAACCTCATCTACAGTTTGTCTACTCACATTTTTCATAAGGAGTTTCACTGAGAAATATTTTAAAGGATGGCATAAGTTTCAGGTCATAAGTTTCCTTTTGGTTTAGGTGTGTTGCATGGTTCAGACACTTTTGCTTTTCCCTCTATATTGATTACTTTGGTTTTGTCTCTGTAAACATTTTATAGTTTCACATTTTACATTTAAGCTTGGAATGAGTGCATGTATAAGCTAGATTTCACCTGAGGTCTCATTTTCAATATGTATGATGATTTTTATTTATTCTAGGAGAACTACATACAGGATGTATTCAGCCTACATCCACCCCACTACATGCCTTCAACTTCTCCAGGAAAATACCTCCTTCCCCTTCCCAATCTTATTATCTCCTCTTCCTACATCTTACTCTTCCTTCTCTTATTCCTTCTTTTCCTCCTTCTCCCGTCTCCCTGAATCCAGTTAGTGCTTCTGGTATTAGTGTAAGGCCATCCAATGAAGCACAGTAAAACTACGAGCAGACATGCAATTGAAGAAAGTGTACTTTCCCTTCCCAGAATCTGTCAATTGTCAGTAAATCCTCAGCTGAGGTGGGGCCTCCTGAGACCTCTGCCATCCATGGGGGAATGTTGCATGGTTTGACCTTTGTAGGTCATGAGTAAGTAACCACAACTGCTGTCCATTTATTTATTGGAACAATGTCCTGCCCATGCCCAGTGGTAGCACACACCTTTAATCCTAGCATTCCAGAGGCAGAGATCCATGCAGATCTCTGTGAGTTCAAGGCCACACTGGAAACAGCCAGGCTTGGTGACACATACCTTTAACCCCAGCACTTGAGATCTCATGTCTTTGCTTGAGAAAGACACACGCCTTTAATCCCAGGAAGTGATGGCAGAAAGTAGAAAGGTATATAAGGCATGAGGACCAGGAACTAGAGGCTTTTAAGCTTTTAGGCTTTTAGCAGCAGCTCAGTTGAGATCCATTTGGATGATGACTCAGAGGCTTCCAGTCTGAAGAAACAGGGTTGGCTGAGAAGCTGGCAAGGTGAGGTTAGCTGTAGCTTGTTTTGTTTCTCTGATCTTTCAGCGTTCACCCCAATACCTGGCTCCGGGTTTGTTTTTATTAATAACACCTTTTTTAAGATTTGTGTTACAGAGGATAGGGAATGAGAGATGAGAACATAAGGGAACAGGATGGTCAAGCTGGAACAGGGATGGAATGGGAGAACAATGAAAGACACACCATGATAGAGGGAGACATCATGGAGATATGGAGAAACTGGATGCTAGGGAAGTTCCCAGGAATCCACAAGGATGACCCCAGCTTAGACTACTAGCAATAGTGGAGAGGGTGCCTGAACTGGATTACCACAGTAATCAGATTGGTGAATACCCATCATAGAGCCTTTCTCCAGTAACTGATAGAAGCAGATGTAGAGATCCACAGCGAAACACCATTCTGAGCTCCAGGAGTCCAGCTGAAGAGAGAGAAGAGGGATTCTATGAGCAAGGGATATAAAGATCATGATAGGGAAACCTACGGAGACAAAGAAACCAAACTAATGGGAACTCATGAAATTGAGACCATCATCTGTGAAGCCTCCACAGGACTGGACTAGGATCTCTGCATAAGTGAGACTGTTTCCTAGCTTGATCTGCTTAAGGAGCCCCCTAGCAGTAGGATCAGGATGCATCCCTGGCACATGCACAGGCTTTTTGGAGGCCACTACCTATGTTGGGACACCTAGCACAGCCTTGAGGCAGGAGGAGGGACTTAGACCTGTATCTATTGAATGTACCAGGCTCTGCTGATACCCCATGGGAGGCCTTACCTTCTTGTAGGAGAGAATGAAGACTGGGTTGGGGGAGGGGAGGCTAGGGGGGCAGGAGAAGGGAAGGGGGAAATCTGTGATTGGTATGTAAAATGAATTAAAAAGTTTTTTTTAAAAAAAAAAAAAACATATAGAACTCTCAGCTCCTTGTCCAGCACTGTATCTGCCTGCATGCCACCATGTTTCCTGCCACGATGATAACAGACTAAATGTCTAAAATTATAAGCCAGCCCCAATTAAATGTTTTCCCTTATAAGAGTTGTCACGGTCATGATATCTCTTCACAGCAATAGATACCATAACTAAGACATCCATTTTCATGCTTATGCATGCCCACTTAGATTGATATCAATGTAGAAAATCTGTATTTCCTATTTTGAATTGGTTGTATATTGTTGTCAACAGTGTTAGACATGTCTTACTTGTGAATTCTCTCTCCTTCTGCTCCTTTCTTCTAGGCGTTCATCCCAATACCAGCATACTCTCTTGAACCTCCAAATTTACTACATGTAGTCACATATTTCTAAAGGAATGAAGCAAAAACTTTATTTGTTTTTTTTCTTGCATAGATTTGTCTTAAAGGGAAATTATTTTGACCAACTCTATATATCTGGCAATACAAGAATGTAGCAACATGGAAAGTCTTCAGTAAATATCTATTGTTTTTTTCTAGCTGTGTGAATTTTCATAATTTTGCTGCAACTCTGTGGATCTTTGCTTCTTAATATATAAAATACACATCTTATGGTTCCTTTGAAAATGAAATTAAGATTAATTAAAGTCACTGTCAACATTTTCATCTCCACAGTCTTGACAATCTGATAAGAAACAGACAGGCTTTTAAAAAGCTTTACTTGTAGTAGGTATAATTTATTGATATTCACCATATTAAATATCAGCATTGAGAATTACTTAAATGTAATTATCACTTTAATTTAATACCATGACATAATAGTTACATGTTAAATCAATAATGCTTGTTTAGAAAATGTCATTTTCTTATGCAAAAACAGTTTTTGTTTAAAAAAATGTTATTATTCTAGCTCTTTCCAAAATTTTGGAGTGCCTGTATTAATAAAAATTGTATTGTTAGTACGTAACCACAGTCCAAACATTCAAGTGCTTTTCATTCTTCTGATGGAAGAGGATCATGAGTTCCAGGCCAGACTGGGTTACATAGTGAAATGCTGCCTCAAAAATAAAAATTACATTCAGTTTGTCTATTTTAATTTTCATTTTTGGTTTTTATTTTGGGAAAGAGAGAGAGTGAGAAAGGAACAGAGAGAGAAAGAGAGGGAGAGAATGAAAATGAAGTTGGGTGGATGGGAGGTGTGGTAAGATCTGAGAGGAGAGATATGAGTTAGGTGAAAGAAAAATATCTAAACATTTCATCTAAAAATCTTTAAATTAAAGTTAATTAATTTTTAAAAGAGTTTCACACAAAAAAGAAAAGAAGTATTATCATAATTTCATATTGGCTTTGATTTTTAACCTTTCTAATATGTTGGCTTTTTCCAATGCATATAAATCAAATCTGATATCATGTAGTCACATGACAGAGAAGAAAGGATAATTCTGGTTATCCCTTTAGGTGTGTGGGATACCACAGACTAATTGTATAGGGTACTGGAAAAGTGTCCTAAAATTTATTTCTCATGATATTGTCAGGCAGAATTGTTTGGGAAACAAAGAAATTAAACAAGATAATTTTTAAAAATGGTACATCCTGAAATTCAACAGTTTCTTTAGGTTTACATTTCTCCAAAGCACTAACATTCAAATCCATGCCTTCCTGCCTTTCACTACTTTCTGAATTGCTTTTAATGATTTTATAGATTTTAATATATAATATACATACATGTCTCTGTGTGTGTTTAAACTTTTGTTTATTAAGCAAGCAGCTTCCCTAGACTTAGAATAAAGAGATTGTTAATTCATTGCATAGTGTTCACCAGTACTATGCACAGGAAAAATTTAGGTGTTCATTGAATGAAGTAGTAAAGTTACCAAGTTTGTGAGAGAGTTTTCTTTGTGTATAAAAGAGTATAAAAGCAAGGATACTGCTATGAGGAAGAAAAGTTTGTGATTAGTCGGTTCACAGCTTGTCTGCTAGTACGGAAGCATAGAGCTACAATAAAAATTTGAATGTTATATGAAAGAAAAAAGCCTAAGAGGAAAGCTATGTTATAACTACAAAGATTAGTCATTTTAAAAATGACTTCTTTTTAGGAAGGAAATCATCAAAGAAAGACATAGAATTATGTTCTTTGGCTCAAGCCAAAACAACATGGATGAGCATTCTCCATTACAAACCATCAATGATACTAATATTTATTGAGAAACTATCATTTCCAGGCACTTTTTTCAAAAGATAGGATGACAAACACATTGAATCTACTCTCCACATTAGCAACTCATGAATCTTTATTCTTCCAGCTTGCCCCAGAATTTGAATACTGAAACCCCACCTACTACATTTAACCTTATCTCATTTGTTTTCACACTCTTGCTCACATACCCAGTGAAAATATTCTGGAACTGTGTATGCACATATTAAACATGTATACAGGGCACACATATGCACCAAACATTATTTATTATTTATTTGTTTTTATTCAGGAGATGGGAGATAGGTTATGCTTCATTGTTCAGGCTGATCTCAAATTCATGGCATCAGTTAATCGTGTGGTAACTGGGATTAAAGATATGTGCTACTTTCAGTAGCTGACACCACACTATGTAAAAATATTTCACTGTAAGTTTCAGTATATAAAGAAAACAGTTGCCATTATTAAACACACACACACACACACACACACACACACACACACACACACACACAC
>CABHPR010109320.1:2060-13239 GCA_902168415.1 Peromyscus melanophrys
ATATATATATACACATATATATATATATAAAATTTGTGTGTGTGTGTGTGTGTGTGTGTGTGTGTGTGTGTGTGTGTGTGATTCAAATGGTCTCTCTCTCTGTAAAGTACTTGAATGATCTGCTGTCCTTCATGATGGGGAACTATTTTTTCGAATGGAATCGATATTTTATGGCTTCAAATATTTGCCAAGAAACTGACACATCTTTCGTACACTATACTTTGGGTTCTGGGGTGGAGACTGGGGATTTCGACACTGAGTGATTGTTATGTGGGATATAGGTGTTTCTGTGCTAATCAGGTTCTAACACTTCTTGCCTTCATGACCTTTGCCAGTCTTCAAAGCTTATAATCAAACCCCTAGAGTTCATAGATAAAATTTAGGTCATGAAGAACCTAGTTCATCAGTTTGTTGTGTTTGTCTCAAGCTTTTCTGCATGGATGTGTACACGTGAGTGCATTTCCTAAGAAGGCCAGAAGGTGGAGTTTGATTCCTTGGAGCAGGAGTTACAGACAACTGTGAGTCACCTGGTACTGGTGTTGGGAAACAAACTCAAGTTCTCTGGAAGATTAATATATGCTCTTGGCTGTGGAGCTACCTCTCTAGCCCTCCATGAATTCGTTTTAAGGTATTTTCTATAGAATCTACTATTAGATCATGGAAAATTAAATCTACCTGGGATTCCTGCCATTTACATTGTCTTCCCTTACCCATACACAGGCTGGAGTGGCTATTGCTATGTACACGTACTTAAATATCTGCTGCCCTTTTATGACTGTATCATTGATCATGTTTGTTCCCTTTTCTCTCTTCTAGTGTAAATAATAAAAAATGCCAGAAGATAAATCCCCTCCATCTATATCAGGTCTTCATTTTAGTGATGCCAGCTTTCCTTGGTAACTTTCAATGACAAAGACAAGAAACCTGCCTCCATCTGGATAGAAAGGGAGACTGGCAAACAGAGGCCATACATAGGCAAGTGCTTTTCAAAAATCAACTCTATGCTGCTGTGGGGGTTTGAATGAAAATGGCACCTATGGGTGTTCATAGGAAGTGGCATTATTGGGAGGTGTGGCCTTGTTGGAGTAGGTGTGTCCTTGTTGGAGATAGTGTGTCACTGGGGGTGGGCTTTGGGGTTTTAATTGCTCAAGCCAGGCCTGGTGTCTCTCTGTTTGCTTGCTGCCTGAGGATCCAGATGTAGAACTCTCAGCTCCTTCTCCAGTGCCATGTCTTCCTGCATGCCACCATGCTCCCTGCCATGTTGACAAGGGACTACACCTCTGAACTGTAATCAAACCCAATTAAATGCTTTCCTTTAATGAGTGTTGCTGTGGTCATAGTGTCTCTTCACAACAATTGAAATCCTAAGACAGAACTTGGTACCAGGGACTGGGTTATTAATGTGATAGGCCTGACTATGCTTTTGTTTGGAGGAATGTGGACTTTGGGGCTTTGGATTAGGAAAGTAGCTGAGTGCTTTAAATGTGCCTTAATAGGCCATGCTAGTAGAAGCATGGATTACTGTTGAGTTAATGATGACTTGAACTGTGAGAACCTGGCTTAAGAGGTTTCAGAGGAGAAGAATACTAGTATGTGATCAAGACACTATTCTTGTGTTATTTTAGCAGAGGATGTGGCTGCTCTCTGCCATTGTCCAAAAAAAAAATCTATGTGAGGCTTAATTGAAGAGTTATGGCTTAAAAACTTTGGCAGAGAATTTAAGGCAGCCTAAAATTGACTGTGTTGCTTGGTTATTAGTGACCATGCTTATCCAGACACATAATGAGAATGAGCAAGCTGAGAAAGGAAAAATATAATCTGTGTGGTTTGGGGAGGAAAGGAGCACCAGGAACTGTAATGGAGTCAATTCTGGTGCTCAAAGAGATAAAGAGTACAAGGAAAACCCTGGTGCTAAATGGAGTCAAGGGAGTGGTGACCTCAGGGCAAGATTCCACCCAGGTAAGCTTCCACCTTGGGAAAGGAATTACAGAAAAGATTAGAGCTGGGTGTGATGGCACTCACCTTTAATCCCAGCATTCAGGAGGCAGAGGCAGGCAGATATCTGAGTTCAAGGCCAGCCAGGTCTACAGAGCAAGTTCTAGTACAGCTAGGTTTAGGCAGTGAACTGAAAACAGAAAGCTTGTGAACTGTATTTGAAGGAGGGGGGCAAGTTGCAGCTCCAGCAAGTAGAAGAATTTAGCAGCTTCTGCCATGTAGTTTTGACTTTAGAGTCAAGGATACAAGTAAGGGGTGGGTTACAGAATCTACCTCCAGGACTAATGAAAGCCTGTGAGGCCAAGAAGATGTCTGGGGTGTCTCTGTATGGAGACCCTCCAAGGCCAATGTCTGAAGGTATGAAGGTGAAGCCTGGATCGCCTTGGAGAATCCAAGATATTGAAGATGCCAGAATCATGGGATACCTGCCAAGTAAAGCCGAATAATAAACATGGAACCAGACCCAAAGTGAAGTGTGTTGCAGTCAACAAGTCAAATGGAGTTGGAGATCCAAAAAGTGCTTTGATATCAGACATGGAGATGCAGTTTGGAGATTATTCAGCTGGTTTTCAGTCTTGCTTTGGTCCAGTATTTCCTCACTATGCTCCCTTTCTTCCCCTTTGAATTGGTAATGTATATCCTTGCATTGTATGTGGGAAGTATGTGATCTGCTTTTTGATTTTGACTTTACAGTGGGTTACAGTTCAGAGATTGCCTTGAGTCTCAGGGGAGACTTTGAACTTTGGACTTTTTTAATTCAATTGGTTGTATATGTTTTATTTTCTTTCTTTTTAAAACATAATTCTTTATTGATTCTTTGGGAAATTTACATCATGCACCTTATTCCCACACACACCCCAGTCCTCCATATCTACTCCTCGCCCCTGCACCATGCTCCCCCAAAAGAACACCCCCAAACTAATTAAAAACAAAACAAACAAAAAACCCACCTTATTCCTCTGTCTTTCCATCACCTTCTCCTGGTGGCATTGGGAGCTGCAGTGTGTCATGCAGTATACCCTTTTGTCCAATCAGCCCACCCACAATATGTTCATTGCAATATTGGTCTGATTCAAGGACTCTGGCACACCATGATCACTGGACCCTCACTGTCTTAGTCAGGGTTTCTATTGCTGTGATGAAACACCATGACCAAAAGGCAAGTTGGGGAGGAAAGAGTTTATTTGGCTTACACTTCAGCATTGCTGTTTATCACTGAAGGAAGTCAGACAGGAACTCAAGGCAGGATCCAGGAGATGGGAGCTGATGCAGAAGCCATGGAGGGGAGCTGCTTACTGGCTTGCTTCCATGGCTTTCTCAGCCCACTTTCTTATAGAACCCAGGACCAACAGCCCAGGGATGACACCACCCACCATGGGCTGGGCCCTCCCCCATTGATCACTAAATGAGAAAATGTCTTACATCTGGATCTTATCAAGGACTTTCCTCAACTGAGGCTCCTTACTCTAATGACTCTAGCTTGTGTTAAGTTGACACACAAAACCAGCCAGTACACTCATCAAAACTCTTGGATATCCTGCTGTTGCCCCAAGTAATGGAGATCCAGTAGTTATTATTTCATAGGACCAGTCCCTTCATGCAATCCAGCAGGTCTAGCTATCTATAACTCCAATAGCTGTGTCCTGGAGGGATTTGCTTGGTTTGGGGAGCTCTTTTATCTCATATCATGAGAGAACGTGCACCAAGAGCCAATGGGAGCCACAGATGAAGATGGAGAGGCTCAGAAACCTACATTGTACTTTCAGTAATATTTTATTCTTAAAAGTACATATACTTATTTATGTATTCATGTGTGAATACATTACATTGTTACTGGAATTTGGGGTAATCTCTTTATCTTTGCTAGAGTACAAAAGGGAAATTGTGAATCCTTTCTTGGGATTCTTAGTTTTACTAATAAAAGGGATTTAAGGATGGAAGCACAAGTGTGGTTTTATTGGACTTGAATTCTCTCCTGTGGATCAATATCTCATGCAATCAAGAGAATGCTAGGTTACCCTCAGAGATAGCTTTGCCACTTTAGGCACCCATGGCCACATCTGCCTGTTTGGTCAGAGTCCAGCACTGGGTAAGACATTCCACTTATGCCATCTTACACTATTGCTGAGACAGGCAGACTGAAGTCAGAGACAGGTGACATAGTTCCCTATGTTCTCTCCAATGTCCACACCACTGCCAGACTCACGGCGACTCTAAGTGATCCAGTAGAAAGAGATCGTTGACCCATTTCCCCATCTCTGCACTTCTGCTGTGACCTGTAGAGTGTCTAACCAGACACTGTGACTTCACAGACACATATCCTGGCATTCTAGCACAATCTAGCTTAATTTACCCTGCTCAAAGGCCATGTGAATTACTGATCAAAGCAACACCCACTCTGTTGACCTGGTTTGTGAGGTCAAAGGCAGTGCTTTCCCTAGTCAAGGAGGGTGTTCCTCAGCTGCTACAATCAGAATCAAGGGAAACGCATAGGGGAATATCTTAAAGTCTGAAAATAGAACTAACCATATGGTCTGAAGCCTAAGATCATTACTTGGACTCACAAGATTGAAGGGGAGAACTGGCTCCCTTTATTTGTTCTAACTTCCTCCACATGCAAGCCATGACACATGTGCACATGTGTGCAACATACACACAATGTAATAGAAAGATTCAAAATTATGTTTCTTGGGTAGGGTCTCTATTGCTGTGACAAAACACCATGACCAAGGAACCTAACAAAAGAAGGGGGATAACTACCCTCGTGTTTCCAGAGGGTTCGAGTCCATGAGAGTGGATTAAAGACTGGTGGTAGGGATAGCTGAGAGCTTACATCTTGATTCCCTAGCATGGGTCAGACAGAGAGAGAGAGAGAGAGAGAGAGAGAGAGAGAGAGAGAGAGAGAGAGAGAGAGAGAAACTACATCTCATTTCTTACATATGTCTTACATACCCAGACCTTCATAACATGGTAAGGGTTGCCAGCTTTCCTTCGCACTCTGGAAAAACATCCAGCCAAAATGTACTTAAATCCTTCTTTGATTAAAAAATATTTCCATTCTTACACCTTTTCAAGATTTCCTTTTTCCTATTCATTATTTCCTTCTGTTTTTATTTCTTACATTATATCAAGAGACACAGTAATATTAACAAATTCAATTCAAACAGGAAGTTGAATACAAACTACATACATAGTATGATGTGATTACCTATACACATATTGTTTAATGATGAGATTTATATTTTCCCCAGCAGACCCCACAGAAAACACAAAACAGTCAACACTATTTTCTGCCTTGTACAGTCCAGGAAATGATCCCACATAGGCATACTTATGGTTTCCGTTGAGTGTAAATGACAGATGAAGAGAAGCAGCAGGAAGACAGCAAAACATCATCCAACTGATGTTTACATCATCCAACAAAAAAAAAGCCATGCTAAAATTGTCCTTTTAAGGTGAGGGCTGAGGATGTTTTGACAAATGGTGCCCTCTATGCTCTGGATAAATTAACATCACATCAGCTGTTTCCATTAGAGACATCTTCACATCTTGAGATTCAACAACAAATACCTTTACCCCTTGGCTGTTCTTAAGGATGCAATGCCTTTGACCTTAATCTGTTTTGTTGTTCACATTTCTGCTTGTCACAGAGTCTGGGGAGTTATACTATATTAGTATACAATACTCCAACTAGATACCTCATGTTAACAAGAACCCCCAGTTCCAGGAATTGGTCTCCTCATTTTCAATTGTTTGCCAGTTGACTCCCATAGACCTTTAAGCACTGAAGACTACTGTCAATACTTTGGGCAAGTCTCCAAAACTTGATGCTTGAAGATGGACTCACAGAACATGGAGAAATGGAGCTAGTGCTCACCTGTAAGTTTCTTATACTAGACAGATGTCTGGGATGCTATAAGAAAGCAGGATAAACAAGTCACATGGAGCAATCTAACTTTCATAGGGTTGGAAGGTACTATGCATGGTACTGGAGTAGAAAGGTAATCAGAAACCCTGCCCAGTTATGAACCCTGCTAGCCACAGCAATGACTAAACTTGTGATCGATGCCCATTGGTGCAATAGTGGCATGAATGTCTGGGGAGTAACCAACCACTTTCTGATTAGATCTCAGTCCTAGTCTGTGGTGGTATTGTGTTCCCCAAAATATTGTGTACCTTAATAAACTTATCTGGGGTCAGAGAACAGGACAGCTACAATATTAAACATGAGGATAGGCAGTGGTAGCATACGCCTTTAATCCTAGCATTCCAGAGGCAGAAATTCATGTGTTCAAGGATACACCCAAGCATGGTGACCCATGCCTTTAATCCCAGAAAGCCAGCCTTTAATCCCAGGGAGTGGTGGTAGAAAGCAGAAAGGTATATAAGGCGTGAGGACCAGAAACTAGAGGCATTTGCCCTGGAGAGGCATTTGGCCTGGAGAAGCATTTGGCCTGGAGAAGCATGTGGCTGGTTAAGCATTCAGGCTTCTAGCAGCAGTTCAGCTGAGACCCATTCTGGATGAGGGCTTGGGGCATCCAGTCTGAGGAAACAAGACCAGCTGAGGATCCGGCGAGGTGAGATAGCTGTGGCTTGTTCTGTCTCTCTGACCTTCCAGTGTTCACCCCAATAACTGGCCTCAAGTTTGATTTTATTAATAAGAACTTTTAAGATTCATGCTACACTAGTCCATGCAATACAATCCATACCTGGTACTATTAACAGGACTAAGAACCTCTGGGTAGATAGGTCCCAAGAGAGAAACTTATATTAACATTCTGCTAAATGAACATAGTATTAAAACATTTCTTATTGATCTATTGCTAAACTCACACATCAGTGTATCTCTCAGTCATCATCAGAGAAGATTCCTGCAGTATATATCAACCAAGACAGGAATTATACACAGTCTGTGGGAAGAAAATAGGAGACAGGAGTGCTCAGACCTGACTTGGATGTACATATCACACCTCTTCTACCAAGGTTCAGGAATCAGTAAACACGAAGTGGGATATGTTTAAGAGCCATTGCCGATGGATAATAACCACAGGGGATATATCAGGGCAGTACACAGGGCAGTACTCACAAGGAGTGCTACAGAATGCAGAAGAGCCATGCAAGCTGAAGCCCAACCATCCTGGTTAGGTTCTCATCACCATGACAGAAACTAGTTATCTGGGAAGAGGGACCTCAGTTGGGAAAAAGCCTCAGATGTGTCACTTGTAGGTAAATCTGCGGGGGTATTTTCTTCAATAATAATTAATGTGGCAGACACTAGACCCCAGGGGCAGTACCATACCTGTGCAAGTGGTCTAGGTGAGGTATGAAGGCAGGATGAGCAAGGCATGGTGAACAAATCAGCAGACAGCCTTCTTCTAAGGTCTCTTGTTCTGTCACTGCCCCTAGGTTCTTGCCCTGAGGTCCTGCACTGGCTTCCTGATGATGAACTGTAAACCAAAGCTGAGAAAACTCTTTCCTTCTGAGTTTATTTTAGTCATGGTGCTTGTCAAAGCAAGTGAAAAACGTAGACATGGATAATGTCCCAGCATAAAGGGACAATGGCTGGCACAAAGTGCCACCACCAGCTCAGGAGGTACTGTAATTGCTAATTGCTGGGAGAGATTCGGTTCTTTAACAATGTGAGCCCAGTAGGTCAGACACACTGTGGGAAGGTCCTGTCCAGAAGAAGAATGCCACAAAAAATGGAGTTGATGGGAATAGAAGAAAAATTATAATTGTATTGGTAGACTAAAGATGGATGTGGGCAGAGTTTGATGACGAAGCTGAATATGATCAAAAACACTGAATGAAATTCACAAAGAATTAGTAATATTAAGAAAGATAAAGAATCAGGCAGGGGGATGTGACTGTATCCCTAGCACGGGAAAAGCAGTATAAAAGGCCATCACACTGAAGCCAGCCTCTCATAAACAAGAATTATAATCCCAGCCACTGGTGCACAGCAAGATCCAATCTCAAAACAGTTGGAGAGCAATGCAAGAGATTTATTTTGTATTTGTTGAAAACTTTATTGAAACTACATCATACACACCCCACAGCTTCCCCAGCATTTCTCTGCTTCCTCCAATGTATTTAATCTCTTAATTCAAGTCGTTTTTTTTATTTTAATTACCCCATAAGTCCAATACCGCTGCCCACAGGTTTATGGGTTTTGCTTCATGCATGATGGCATGGGGAGATGGCCAGCTCTTATATCACAAAGTAAATGACTCTACATCCCCACCAGCCACCCATCACCTTCAACTTGTGTTGGGACATCCCTTCTCCCTTGCCTGTCCATACTGGAATTTTAAGCTGGTTGTTCACATGCAGGCTTTCTGCTGGTAACAATATCACCCATGAGATCAAATTATTTATTTGAGTTTAAATTATTTGAGTTTAAAAGAAAAATAGCTTAGGCTTTTGTTAGAGTTTCATCTTGGATGTTTAAGCTACAACAAGGTTAAAGTTAACCCTTTACTTCTTAAAGATTGAGACCACTTGAAGATATTTTCATCAGGATCAACTGGTCTTGCAGGAACCTCTAGTTCTTTTAGCCTTTCTTCTACAAGCTGAGCCATCTAGGTGAGAATATGTCAAAGGCCTTGCTGGATCATGGCTTTTCTTGGGATCATGGGGGAAAAATCTCCTCTATCTTACATGTCAACTTTGTAAACTGGACACTGGTTAGAGTCTACCTAGTAGGGTCTCCATGGCCTCCCTGCTTAAGGGGGTGGGTGACTTAACAAGGATACAGGGTATTTTATGAGATTCTCCATATTCCTCCAGGAGTTAGTTGACCTGGGAGGATCACCCCTCTTAATCCCACTGTTCACAGCAGTATAGGCTTGCCAGTATCCTTATTGAGAACCCAGGAGGGCACTTGTATCAGTCTGGTATTTTTCATATTATTTTTATTTGATATGTATAAATGTTTGCTTGAATGTATGTCTGTGTACCACATGCATGCTTAGTACCCTGAATGGCCAAAAGAGGACATTGAATCTCTGGAACTGGAACCACAGATGGATGTGAGCCATCACATAGGTCCTTTGAACTGAACCTTGGTCTTCTGTAAGAAAAACAACTCTCTTAACTGCTCAGCCATATCTCCAGCCAAGTCTGATATCGTTCACTCCTGGGTAGTATTTATATAGATAGAGTTGGGGGAGAAGCTAACACCTTTTAATACACACTGACTGATTGGAAATTTTGTTCCTTTAAAGCAGAACTTGAAAAACTTACCATGGGTGGATCATTACTTTCAGAGAACTCCAGTGACTTCAGGGTGTCTAACTTTGAGTGTAGAAAGTTAAGATCACAGGTGCCATATCTACATCTCATCTTTCACATTCAATTCATGCTGTACTTAGACTTGGCAAGGGTTTCCAGCTTTCTAACTGATGCTGGGGAAAAAAATCTGCCATCTTAATCTTTATATACAAATCCTTCTTTGCTAAAATATTTCCTTTCTTACACCTTTCCATCATTATCTTTTTCATACATCCTGTTGCCTTTTCATTTCCTATCTTTCCTTCACAGGATGAACACTTGATACAATTAGCAAGTTAATTTAAAAAGAAAGTTTATCCAACCTTGGTCTCAACAGTTCTCACTCATATAGACCCTACTCTTTCTTGCTAATTGGACTCCCGGAGCTCCACCCAGGGCCTAGCGGTGGATCTCTGCTTCCAGATCCCTCAGTCATTTGATGGGGTTTCTAGCATGACAATTAGGGTGTTTGGCCATCACATCACCAGAGTGGATCAGTTTGGGCTGTTTCTCGACTATTGCCAGCTGTCTATTGTGGGGGTATCTTTGTGAATTTCTGTGGGCCTCTCTAGCACTTTGCTTCTTCCTATTCTCATGTGGTCTTCAAATGAATGGAAACACATGAACTATAAACCAATGGCTGAGGGGCCCCCAACTGGATCAGGCCCTCTGAATGGGTGGGTGAGACAGTTGATTGACTTGATCTGTTTGGGAGGCATCCAGACAGTGGGACCGGGTCCTGTGCTCATTGCATGAGTTGGCTGTCTGAAATCTGGGGCTTATGCAGGGTCGCTTGGCTCGACCTGGGAGGAGGGGACTGGCCCTGCCTGGACTGAGTCTACCAGGTTGATCTCAGTCCTCAGGGGAGGCTATGCCCTGGAGGAGGTGGGAATGGGGGGTGTGCTGGGGGGAAGGGGCGGGGGGCGAGGGGGGAGAACAAGGGAATCCGTGGCTGATATGTAGAACTGAATGGTATTGTAAAATAAAAGAAAAGAAAAGAAAAAGAAAAAAATAAAAATAAAATAAAAAGAAAGTTTAATCCAAAACAGCATACATAGCATAATGCAACAAACTAATGTTACTAGTACACTAATGTGAAATTGCTAAGCTTTGGATGTTCCCCACCAGTCCTCAATGAAAACAAAAGTCAGCTAGCAATGTTTTCTGCCTTGTTCCATCCAGGAAATGTTCTCTCATAAGCATGCTTGTGGTTTCCATTGAATGTAAATAGCACATGGAGAGAAGAATCAGAAATACAGCAAAATATCATCAGATTGAAATTTGCAACATCCAACAGAAAAAGGAAAGGAAAGCACTGATAAAATGTCATCTTAAGCTAATGGCTGAGGAGCTTTGGTCGGATGGTCCACTCAGTCCTCTAGGTGGATGAGCAGCCCATTAGCTGTTTCTATAGCAGACATGATTACATCTTGAGGTGAACAATAGTTCCCTCTGCTGGAAACAGTATACTCCTCAACTGTTCTTAAGGACACAATGCATTTCCTTTGGCCTGTTTTGCTGTTCACATTGATGCTTGTCACAGAGTCAAATGCCATCCTACTCAGGGAGGGAATTTTGAAGGACATATTAAAACCACTGTGCTTATTATATCTGAAGTGTGAGGGGAAAACACCATCCCCAGAGCCAGAATCTCAGTGAGCTCATACAAAACATGACTATCTACTCAAAGGCTGTAGATCCTTTGTAAAATTGCAGACTGTACATGAAAACTTTTTCCAGGTGATTATAGAAGTAACTCATGGTGTATTCAGGACAGAAGAAAGAGAGTTGAGTCCAGAATGACAGGCTAGACACAAATCACCTGCGAATGTTTAAGATTTCTCATGCCTCATCAAAAGAAGATTTACACACTCACACACACACACACACACACACACACACACACACACAC
>CABHPR010109322.1:1288-14964 GCA_902168415.1 Peromyscus melanophrys
TTTCTTTCTTTCTTTCTTTCTTTCTTTCTTTCTTTCTTTCTTTCTTTTCTTTTCAGTTTTTCGAGACAGAGTTTCTCTGTGTAGCTTTGCGCCTTTCCTGGAACTCACTCTGTAGAACAGGCTGGCCTCGAACTCACAGAGATCCGCCTGCCTCTGCCTCCTGAGTGCTGGGATTAAAGGCATGCACCACCACCACCTGGCTCTTTTTTTTTTTTTTTTTCAGAGCTGAGGACCGAACCCAGGGCCTTGCGCTTGCTAGGCAAACGCTCTACCACTGAGCTAAATCCCCAACCCTGAAAGAACACTATTTCAAACAATGCAGTTGTTTGGAGAAAGGCAGAGAGAATCCCAGGTCAGGGCCCTCCTCCATATCTGCTGCTGAAATGACAGCTCAAGTTGTCCCTCATGGTTTAAGACAGGAAAGGCATTCTGGGTAACCTCTCAAGTTCTAAATCTACTGTTGAAATATTTTGCATTATTATGATCCTTCGTTTCTAAGGAACTTTTGAACTGAGCTGAGCTAGGTAGCTCCTTGGTTGTCTGTTTTCCATCTGTAAGTTAGACACAAGAATGCCAATACCCTAGGATAGTCATGGGAATCAGAAGAACTAGGTACATAACACTGGCAATATTATCTGCCACTGAGTGGCAGAGGACAGCAGATATAGCTTAGACATGGTAGACATGGGGCTTTGGGTTCAACTTGCCCCCAACACACACACTAAGAATAGTGATGGAGATGCTATGATTATTCTCTGTAGGGAGCTAACCAGTTTGACTGCTCCACTGTCTTCCAGTTTTTCACTCTCTCAGGAATTTGTTGCTATAGTTAACAGCTTAGCCCTCAAGATGCTGCCCTCAGGTGACCTGGTGACACTGTGTTCTTTAGTTGTAACAGTAATTAAAAAACAAACCAAATAATCCACGCTCCAGGGAGCGGGGAGAGGTTTGTATGGCCAAGAAGGAAAACTGGCATGGAGATAAGTGCAGAGAGAGTGTTGAGGGAGAGGTGGTTAGGTTCAGAGCTGGCCTGTCCACAGTCCTCATGCCCAGGGTAGGTGTTCAGACTTCCTGGGAGCATATTGCAGGGAGGAATCTCATTTAAACAAAATCTCCCGCTTTCAAAATTTGCTCACAAAGTCTGGAAGAGGGATTATTAGCAAAAGGAGTGGGTTCCTTGGGAGCAGGGCTTGGCGACCTGAACACTGGCTGTTGAACGTATTTGGCTGCCGAGGGCCTTTGGATCTTCTGCTTCCAGGAGGGCCTGGAGGCCCTGGGGGTCCAGGGGGTCCAGGGGGGCCTTGGTCACCTTTGGCACCTAGAGAGAAGGAAAGGGAGAAACAGAAAAAGGTTTTCTCAGAGACAGTTTCCCATTAGGGGAAGATAAGTGGGCAGCTCTGGAGCCCCCCTGTGTGTACCCCTTCCTAGAGATGAGCCCATAGTGGTTCCTGATGATCCAGTCTATGCAGGATCTGTGCTGAGAGTTTTATCAATTTTCCCTTCATTCTCCCAAGTCCCTCTGTGAGGTGGCAATGGGGTCCTCTCAGGAGAGTTCTGCTAGGGAGTGGTGGCTAACTTAAGGTCACAAGTGACTAGGGCAGGATCCCAGCTCCAGCGTCTCTCAGCAGAGCCCGGCCTCCATTACTGCAGTTCCAGGGGATCCCAATTCTGACTGCTTAGAATCCCGAAGGAACTCCTTCTTCCTCTCCTCTCCCTTCTCCTCCTCTCCTTCCACATCCTCTATTTCTTCCTAACCTTCTTCCTTTCCCATTACCCCCCCCCCCCTTCTCATTCTCCTTCTTGTGCTAGGGAATTTAATCCAGGGCCTCTTGCGAGTTAGGCAGGTGCTTTATTACTGAGCTACACCCTCGTCTTCTAAGGAGCTTGATTACCATCCAATCCCAGAGCCAATCAGATTGCCTGTGAGGAGATGCTCGCCTGTCATTTGAAAGCCTCTCTGAGTGCAGTGAAACTCCATGGGCCTAGCCAGACTACCATGTAGTCAAACTTGAAGCAACTCTGCTGCCTCAGCCTCCCCATGCTTGGGATTTCAGGCGGGAGCCACCACACCCGATCAACCAGGGTAATGAGTTCGATTACTCGTGCTAAATACCAGACTTGGACTTGTCCACATGGACAAGCGTGCACAGCTTTGAAAATACAGAATGCCGTGCTAAGCATGATGGTACACAGCTACAGTCCCAACACTTGGGAGGTGGAGGCAGGAGGACAGGGCAAGGTCAGTCTCGGCTACATAGCGAGTTCCAGGCTAGCCTGGGATACAGAAGACCTTGTCTCAAGCAAACAAGAAAAGAACGAATTTCTGAACCTGCTGCAGAGCAGAGGGCCAGAGAAGATCAAAGCCACCAGGGCAGCCCGTGGGTTGGACAAGGCAGGTCTCTGTGCCCTGGCGTCAGGAGAACCCAGGCCAGCCTACCTGTCAGAAGCACGTCGTTGGACACATCTCCCTTGTCTCCCTTTTCACCTTTCTGCCCTGGTGGGCCCTCATTTCCAGGAGCTCCCAGTTCGCCGGCATCTCCCTTCTCTCCCTTTTCCCCTGGATTTCCTGTAGCTCCAGGCAACCCTGTGGGGGAGGGGGGGTTGACGTATTAACATGTGTGCACAGTTTTGGTTCACTTTGTAATGATTGTGCTTTTGTAGAACAGCTTTGTAAAACAACCACAAACCCTTCACCACCCTTCCAGCGATGCTACTCTACACTCATTTTGGGATGGTGTTTCCCAGAGGCTCTGGGGGACGGCTTTTAGGGAGTCTGGCTGAGCCACCACATTGAAGAGTGAAGTTTGAGTGAGGCGCTATCCCCACAGAAGGTGAGCGAGTGTGTTATTAAGGGGACCATCAGCAGAGCCACTGGCATCTGCGCTCTTTATTTCTCACAACAGAAAAAGTGGTAGGCTGGGCTGTCACTGCAGTGTTAGCCAAGTTTAGAAATGGTGGTTGTAAGTGAGGCTGAGCCAACACCACAGGGTGGGTGACCAGCTGCCTCCACTTCTTGCTGTTCCTTCCCTGCCATGATGGACTGTAACCTCCAGCTGCCAGCCCAAATAAACCTTTTGTTCCTCAAGTCGCTTCGGTCAGCCATTTCATTGCAACAACAAGAAACTACGAGAAAATACGGGGAGTAAGGTCAACACGTGACGGTTAGTTAATGTTGACTGCCAATCAGCCAGCCCTTCGAGGCTTGGTTTTTTGTTTTATGTTGTCACTTTTTCCCTGTGGGTCCACAGCCACCTTTCCTGGGACTAGTCAAGTCCCACTACTAGGGTAAGACTTTTTCAAGGCTCCACCCAATAAACACCCCAGGCAACACACTAGAATTCAGCTTTCAGGGGAATTTTCTAAATGTTAATTTGTAGCCAAAAATAAACGACCATGTTCCAAGTTACCCTAAATGTTTTCTGAAGTTATCTGCCTGACACCATAGACTCTAGAGTTGGAGAGTCATTCAGTAAATGTAATTCAGTGTATTGACGAGTAAGGAAAAGCATACCTCAATGGGTGCAAAAGGCATTTGGTGGCATTCAGCATGCAGTCTCTCTCTCTCTCTCTCTCTCTCTCTCTCTCTCTCTCTCTCTCTCTTCCCTGGAGCTGAGGACCGAACCCAGGGCTCTACCACTGAGCTAAATCCCTAACCCTCAGCATGCAGTCTCAATGAAATCTCATCAAACTAGGGATAAAAAGGAATTTCCTCATCCTGCAAAAGAGAAGTCTATAAGAAATTGACAGTTGACATCATCTTTTCCAGTGAAAGGCTTAATATCTGGAACAAGGCAAAGTTATTCATGCTCTTCAGTTTTGTTGAACATTCTACTGGATGTAGAAAGCATGATATTCCAGAGAAAAAGGAATATAAGGCTCCCTGTTTGGGGAGTGAACATTAAAATTATCTTAATTTGAAGCTAGCCTGATTGTTTATGTCGAAAATTTCAAGAGATCTATTAAAAAGAGTGACTTGAAGTCACAAGTACACAAGTATCCTAGGGTTCTGAGAGAGGAAAGTGGGTGTACAAAGACATTGTTAGAAATTGACCGTATAGAAGACTCCTTATCTCAAGAAATAATTGTTCATTTTGGTAAGCATGCCTTGAAGATACTGCCTAATTGTGATGTTACCAGGCGCATCTGTTAGTGCAAGCGCATCTGTTAGTGCAAGCACATCATTCCTCTCAATGTCCGTCACCAAGAGGATGTGCAATCTTCAGCCTTCTATACTTACCTGCCCCTTCCTTGTCCCTTCTGTAGACTCTGTGGAAGTAACCCCCTCCCTAGGTCCCATTCATTTGACTAATTCCTGATTAGTCACTCGCTGGGATAACAAAGTCTTTTCTCTGGTTTGTTTGTGTTTTAAGATCTCACTGTATAGCCCAGGCTGGCCTCAAACTCCCAGCAATCCTCCTGCCTCCTTTGGGGTTCCTGGTGTGCACTACCACAGCTGGTTTATGTGAGACTTCAGACTAACAGAGCCTTGGGAGGCTTTGTACATGCTAGATGAGTGCTCTGCCGACTGAGTCAGATCTCCAGCCCTCCCTCTAGTTTTGAAACCATATCTGGAACATCCTGCTTTACGTCAACCATGTTGCATTCCATCATAGTTGTTCTAAGTGTTAGGAAGGTTGAGAACCACTGCTCTAAAGGAATACAAAATAATCCCAGGTTGGAAGGCACTGTAGAATTCACTTAGATCAGTTCCCATCCAATCCTCAACCTTGTCTATGCTACCTGCTATTCAGTTGGCTCTGTTTGTTTGTTTGTTTGTTTGTTTGTTTTATGGTTATGGTGGGGGAGGAACTGTATTAAAGGGTCATTCCTGCTCAGGGACACTAGGACTTCTGGCTGAAGAGTGACAAAAGCCCTTATCTGGGCCCTCTGTGTGAGAAGGTATCCCTTTGTCAGGATTTTAAATAAGCCGTTTAGCATGTTATCTGAAGGAGACAAAAGGCTGGGTGGTTGCTATAGAGTTCCGCCTGCACAATGTGCCAAGTGTTACCGACACCTTCTAAAGACTCAGTACAGCCCACATTCAGCAGCACTCAGGGAAATGGTAGCTGCTGCTTACACCACGGTGTTCCAGCCCTTTATTTTAACTCAAGAGCGTGTCTGCACTGACATCTGATCTTTTATCTTATCCCTCCCCCGTACGCCTTTTATTTCCTTTCTCAAAAAGGCCACACGGGTAATAGGAAAACGCTCGTTTTGTAATGTAGCCCTGACAGAGGAAGTAGTAGAGCTATCAGAGCCTTTGTTTGAGGGTGTATTTTGCATTATAGCTGGGGTGTGCGTAGCCATTTTCAGCTTTTGGTAAAAGACAGTGGCGAATGTTTTGTCTACATGCAATCTGTCTTTGTCATGTGTGTGTGTCTGTATGTCTGTGTCTGTGTGGTGTGTGTGCATTTGAAGGTCAGATGCTGATATCAGGTATCTTCTTCTACCACTCTTTACCATATTGCTTTTAATTAAAAAAAAATGCTGGCACATGCCTTTAATCCTAGCACTTAGGCAGAAGCTAGCAACCCTCTGTGAGTCTGAAGCCAGCCTGGTTTATATAGTTCCAGGCCAACCAGGACTAGGTAGCGGGATGTTGTCTCAAGAAAACAAAAGAATGATTGTGTGTGTGAGTGGGGTGGGGTGTGCACACGTGGAGGTCAGAGGACAACCTGTAGTGGGCAGTTCTTTCCTTCCATCGTGTGGGTCCTGGGAATTGAACTCTGGTCATCCGACTTGTACAGAAAACATCTTCACTGCTAAGCCATATGACTGGCCTCATCATACTTTTTGAGATAGGGTCTCCTTACCGAACTTGGAGCTTAATGTTTTATCTGCATTAGCTGACAAGCAAGCTCCCAGGAAGGACCCTTCTGCCGGCCCCTGTCACTCTCCAGCTGGGATTGCAGGACTACACTACCACACCCGCTTTTGCTTTTTAACCATCGCATGTGACGAAGCATCCTCTGTTGGCAATTCACCTTGGCCACCCATTGGCACCACCCAACTGCCGTTCACTATGTGTGCAAGATCTTCTACCCTGAGGCAGGTTAGGTCAGAGCGGCCGGCCCTGCACAGAGACACTGTAACATGGCCTACACCTGCAGCCTGGCATCATTTGTCCCATGACTCCTCACCGGCTTTGAGTTACAATTTTATCCCTGCCTTACTCCTGAGGGAGAAACGGCTCTCCCGTTTTCTTCTGGGGTCGCCCACTCAAAACAGATAGTTCCACAAAGCCTGTGATAGCTCCAGGCTGGGGTCAGTTTCTCTGTCTTCACATCAGGGGGTGAGGGAGGACAATTTATTTTGGGCAGTACCATCTGTCACTAACTAAGGCAAAGGAGAGGGGCCAGAGGGTGCCATGTAAAACCCAATCTCAAGCCATGCATTCGGAGGAAGGCATTATTTTTGGTTTTCTCAAAATGAAGATTTGATTTTTAGAGAAGACACTATAACATTAACTCTTAAGTGAAACTCTTAAGAAAAATATGAGACAGATGGAAAGAAAGAAAACACTTGGTTCTGAGGCCCTGGGATGTCAGACTTCACAGAAGATGTTGGTACATAATTGACAACATCAAGTCTCATTCCTAACTCCAAAATCACCTCATGTGGGGAATTTCCCCTCAGCATCCTTTTGGTCAGGACATCACAGAAAGGAAAATAAATTAGGCACAGAGAGACCATATAACACGCTCTCACTTGTGTATGGAGGTAAGGTTGATCCCAAAGGAGTAGAAAGTAGAGCAGTGTTTGCCAAAACCTGGACAGGCTCGGGGGCACTGGAAAGGGAGTTTAATTTGTACAGAGGGAAATGGACAGAGGAACAACTGCCATAGGAACAAAACAGGGTAGGGCAATGATAGTTGATGAGTTTGGATTGGATTCTTAGAAGTAGCTAACAGAGAAGCCTTGGGATATTCTCAATGTAAAGAAATTATGTAGTCTATTTGAGACAGAGTCACATGTAGTCCAGGCTGTCCTTACACTCACTGTGTGTGTGGCTGAGATTGGCTTTGAAACCCCAATTCTGCTTTCATGAAGATGTGTGTGTGTGTGTGTGTGTGTGTGTGTGTGTGTTGTGTGTGCGCACGTGCGCATGTGTGTGATAATTAATATGATAGTTGCCTTGATCTGACCATTACATCTTGTTTCAATGTATTGAAATGTCATACTATACCCCATAATATAATTACAATTATATATGTCAATTAAAAGCTTATTAATAGTATATATGGTTTAAACACAGATATTATATTAAAATGTTATAAAATATATATTACAAATAAAATAAATGATAAATTACATAGTTTTGAAGTTGGATATGACAGTGAAGGGAGGATTTCTTTTTTAACTAAAATCAAGTTTCTCTTCCACTTTTGGAAGAAAAATCTGGTACTAGCCTGTTGGGAATGTGGCTCAGTTGGTAAAGCGTTTGCCTGGCATGTACAAAGCCCTGCATTCAACCTCCAGCAAACATTAAAATTTATGCTTGGTGTAATTCCATTGTAATTCCATTTCCTGGGATGGAAGCAGGGATCAGGAGTTCAAGATCATCCTCTGCTACACAAGGAGATTGAGACCAGCCTGAGCCACAGACCTTGTCTTAAAGTAAATGGAAAAAAGAAATGATTCTGGCTAATACTAACACAGGATTTACCATGTGCCTGGCCCCAACACCTCATATGTACTAACTCATCTTCCCACAAACACTGTGAGGTTAATAGGATCAGTATTCCCATTTTATGAATGGGGAAACTGGAACACAGTGATCATGTAACCTGCTGCAGGGCGCACACCTGGCTAATGTGGAGCCAGGGACCACACCAAGCCTCTGGGCTCCAAGTCCACTTTCGTTCTCCTTGTTTCTGAAGTTGGAAGCTGTGAAGGATGTTGATACTTCTGGAAACACTTGGGTTAAAGTCTTTAGTTCTGCTTCATTGGGTCAGTCTTCTCTGCAGCTGCTATGGTTTAGATATGAAGTGTCCCCAAGAGGCTTGTGTGTTGAAGGCTTGTGCCCTCCCCCTACACACACAGATGATCGGACCATGAGGCTCTGTTGTCACCAGTACGGAATGGCATTATTGGGGTGCTGGTGGGTGGGGCTTGGCTGGGGCAAATGATCACTCAGGTCACACCTTTGACAGGCATGTTGTCCCTCACCGTTTCCTGTGTTGCTTTCTACTTCCTGGCCGCCATGAGGTAAGGAGATTTCGCTTCTTGCCATGCCCTTCTGCCATGAGGCTCTGCCTTACTTAGGTCCAGTGACACACAGCCAACTGCCATGCATGGAAAGCTCTACACTGCAGGCAGAAGTCAACCTTGTCTCCTTCACACTGCATGCACCTTAGGTATTCTGTCACCGCGGTCAAAACCAGACGAACACATGAGCTTGTACCGGCTCCTACTCACCCTAGTCCTGCTTTGAAGGCCGTTAGCTCCTAGGCTCCTTCCTGTCTAGTTTGGGTCCCCACCAACACTCAAGGGTGGGCTCAGGCCTGCAAGCCCTGGCCTTCTATTCTTTCTCCACAATTCCTTCACTGGGACCCGCCCTTTTCTTAATTCCGAGATGCTAATCACCTTGCTTATCCTTTCTGGTTAGTTCTCCTGCAGAAGCCATCTTCTCCACAGGGTCCTGTTTGCACAAAGCTCCTCCCCTGCTTAACACCTTCCTAGTATTCTTTTTTGATCCCTTTGCTGACCTCTTTCTAGGGGTCACTAGATGTTGCTGTCTCTCAGGGTTCCCCTCCAGGCTCCCTCCCTAAGTGATCATCCCCATACTTGCCCACAGGCTCTTGGGATGACTCTCTAGGTATGCTTCGCATCTTGAGGTTCCCTCTGACTGGACACCTACATCTCCAAGCCCCCTGAATACCTCAAGGCACCTCAGCTTAGCACATCCCGTGGCGTGCCCATGACTTCTTCCCTAAGGCTGAGTTAAGCCAGTCTGTCCATCTCAGAACTGGCAACCCATCAGAGTCCAGCCAGGCAGGACAGTCTTGAACCTCCTTTGTCCCTCACTCTCTCTTTTTATACCTTATCAGTATCGCTAAAGTCACACTCAAACATTATTCCATTCCATCTGCTATCCCTGCTTCAGATCCCTCCCACTCCTGAGATGGTGCCACAGTGTTCTCCAGGTAGCAACCAACATGGTATTTGGAAAGGTAGGTCTGACCCCTGAGACCCCTCAGGGGCTTCTCATTGCTCCCTAGATACTGCTGGACTCCCCTGTGGCCCTGTGGTCCTCTTCTCCTAAGCCCTCCTTTGGCTCAGGAACAGTTGAAGAGGGCAAGCCTCAGGATCTGCTTCCGGGTGACCTGGACAAAGCCTCCCTGGCCCTCAAACACTAGCTGGCTCAGAACTGAGCAGCCACCCAGTGATCTCTTTCCACAGGGCCTGGTTCTTCAGATAACCTCAGTCTCTCTGTCTCCAGAATAGTCTAAGCTCCCAGTCACAATGCCAGCTTCATGAAGGGGCTGCGACTCAGAGACCCATCTCCTCCAGGATGACATAGTTTTGCATGATGAGTGACTTGATATAAGGGAATTCAAAGCTTTCAACTCAGGCTTGGAATCAAGGTCCTCCATCCACCCCCACTTAAGGAGAGGGTTTCTGGAGTTCCTATTACCTGCATGAAGACTAGACAGCATCAGAGAAAACATAGGTGCCCTCCCCCCACCTGACTGGGGGCTGGCATGGGTTGTCTATCTTAGGAAAGATTATCCTCACAATCTTTCCTCACAAGATCATGGCTGTCCCTTGGGCTCATTCAAACTCCAGATAGAATCATTATTAATGCAAGCTTATTTCTACCTCAGATCCAATCATTCTCCATGATTGTCACTGACAATCCTTATCTACAGGAAAAGGGGGGTGCACGGGTTTCTGAATGGGACTGAGCCATGACTCCCTGCATGTGAGTAATATTAATGCCTTTTTTTCTGTTAGGTGTCCTGGTCAGCATGCTTCAGTGAATTTTCAGAGGGAAGAGGGGACTCCCTTTGTCTCTCCAAAGGCTAATCAGCTTCATCACTTCTGAACCAATGTCTAAGACTAGTACCTGCCACATAAGCATGCTTTCCATAAGTGAATGAAATGTTCTGTCCTTCTTGTGGTTCCATGAGGACGTGACTGCTTAATTACATGACCTCAAGCCCAGGGCTCTGTCTCAAATCTTCCAGAAAGTGCTCCCTTTCTATCTGCCTCAGATCCACTTCCCACATGGTGCTCCCCACCCAAGCCTGTCGCTGGAGTATTAATTTTCTAGCCTTGATCGTAAGTTCGATGTCTTCCCAGGATAAACCAAATGGCTGCACATTCTTGTTATTCTATGCTGATCAGCACTGACAGTTATAATTATTATCCTGCTCTGTAATTCCAGTTTTAATTGATGGCCTGCTGAGGTCCGAGTTGACTTGGATGATGTGTGCCCATTGTCATCTGCATGGCTGCCCCTGGAAACACAAGCAGGTGGGCTTGCCGGGGCGGGGCGGGGGGAGCAGAGGTGCTCAACAGGGCTCTTCCTTTCCTAGGCTCTCACTTAGAAAGCGGATGGGGATAGCAGAGGCACTGGGAGGGGGAGCAGATTTGAAAGAAGCGCCTACTACCTTTCCTAGCCCAGGACCTATCCAGGGTGGTGGAGCTAAGAGACTTCACACAGAGGACCTGGTACAGCCTCTGGCTAAGCTCTGCCTCTCTCTGCCTTTTCACTAGTGGCCTTGCCCGTTGTAAAAAAGCCCTCTCCTGTCTGCCAGTCCCCACCTTGCCACGTGCCCGCTTTCTTCCGAGGACTTTTCCTCGTCCATCTCCACAGCCCCCATGATGGTGCTGAGAGATCTTCAGACCCCATCTCACCCTGGCCAGGCCTCACGTCAGACCCCACCCCAGCCCCCTGCTTCTCCCTGAACACAACAGACACACACAACAGTCCAGAGAAACTGCCTTAGAGGTGTGAGTATGGGTGGTGGTGGTGGTGGATGTGAGCACAAGGGGTATGTGTGAGCATGAGAGGGTGAGCACAGGGGTGGGGTGGGGGTGGGGATGGATGTGAACACAAGGGGGTTGTGAGCACGGGGTGGGGGGTGACAACACAGCCCGCCCCCATACATCTCCAGCTGTAGAAAGAGAAGTCAGTTCCTAGGGAGCTGTCCTTTTTGTCCTGACATAAACATTGGGTCCAAAAAGAAGCTTCTTGGCATCTTAACACAACAACTTCCAGGTGGGAGTTCCATCAGTGCCCCATGCAGACCATGAAGCGCCCCGTCTCCTCGGCACACAGTACTTCCCAGTACTACCCATCTGGACACCGACACAGAGACAAGACACAAAGGAATTATTTGGCAGAACTGCCCAGTTACCCATTTTTCCTCTCTTCCCATTGGCTCCTTTTTCACCCTTTGGTCCCTGGAGACCAGGCTGTCCATCTGATCCATTGTGTCCTGGTAACCCACCAACTCCTGGGGGTCCTGTGCCAAAGCATAGAATAGGGACAGTTAAAGACGTCTTCACTGCAGGTGATGTGACTTCCTTTAGCCAGGGAGACAGACAGCATCTAGGGCGTCTCCCACACCTTCCTGCTTTTCCCCCTGAACCTGCTTCTAGAACAAGGGCAGGTGGAGGGTCCTGGGAGGGGGGTCTCAAGTTAGGGACACAGAAAAAAATGTGAACATGGGCAGGATGCCGCCTCGCTCCTCCCCTCCACCACCTCTGGTCCTTGGATCCTCAGGCTCCAGCCACCCATAGTTGCCCCTTGAACTAGGAAAATACAAAATGGGTACTTACCTGGTGGGCCAGGTGGTCCTACAGTAGAAAAAGGAATTTAGATGATAAGTCACATGAGGTAGAAAGAAACCAGAACCACAAACTCCCATCTTCCTTAAATGTCTTAAGTACCTGCTAAGCAAACAATCCCATACCATTTATTTACAGCTTATTAGGTTTCCCACAAAGGGCTTTACGAACAACCCAGCAAAGACTCATTTGCTAATCAAGCCATTTTGCTTCCATTTCAATAGACCTAGAATAATTTCTGAGCTGGTTTCATTGTAGATTCATATATCAATTATCTTAGAAGAGGTCAAACTAATTATTTTGGGACCAATGGAAACGTGATGGCCCTGTGAAGCCCCAGAAGAGGGCAGGTGTCAGCACATGGAAGTTCTGTCGCTTCAGAGCAGAACACTGGCTATCACTAGAACACTTCCGAGAGCTTCCCCCAGCCACTTTGTCTCCTCCAGGCCACTGAGGAGTAACCCAAGCACAGGCTGGCTTTATGGACCTGTATTTTGTTGCATGAAATAGCCTGAGAAAATCTGAGAGCTCAGGTTAGGTGACAAACACCTTCTTTAGTGTGAAATGATCCAAGGACCTAAGTGGTTTGGATGAATCATTTACACACTGAGCAAATGATTTTGCTTCCAGAAATAGGCATGTCTTACTGTCAGCTAGACTGAGCACTTGGGTGAGCCAGTGAGGCTGGGATATGAGAGGACTGAATTCCCTGTGTTTCTCTAGAGCATACATAATGATTCCCAATCTGAGCTTTTGACCATTCACAAGGCGAGCATTTCTAAGCATAGATCATGCACACCTGATTCCATTAAGGAATATCAATTCTGGTATCTGCTATGTTCATAGTCTATATGAGGACAGGAGACCTCTTGAAATCACAGGAGAAATCAATATGAGAGCTCAGTAAAGAAATAACTCCCAGGTTATTGGGGAAGTTTCTGGGCACACTGAATTCTGGGAAGAGCTCCTGAGAAGGTGATCTTTGGACTATGGTCCCAAAGGAACATTGGGACTGAGAAATCAGCATACATGGGCCCAGACAGAAGCCAAGGTCTAGAAGTGGGAGGTATTAAGGTTCAGGATGGAAGAAACAATAAAAGAACTGGCCACGCTTGTGTGGACAGAGATGCAGCTGGACGAGGCAGTGGATGGGCTGGGCAGGTAGAAGTCAAAACAAGATGCACAGACTCTGGGAGGTGGTTCCTAAGCAGGGTGTGCTCCAGGACCTCAGGCTAAGGCTGAGATTCTCCCTTCAGCTGGCGGAAAACTGAGATAGAGACAGAGACGGGGAACACAGAAAAACAGGGAGAGACACAGTGTGGGGGGGAATACAGAGAGACATTTGAGGTGAAAGTCAGGCAAAGTTGTAGATAAATTTGACTTTAAGTTGCAGAACAAAGGCTAAAAATTCAGAAAGTATTTCCATGGAATAAGGAAGACTCCATGTCCAATTGGAAGGAGGTGGGAGGATTTTAGATAAATGGATCCTAGAACATTGGTGAATAGAGTCTAGGGACAGAGAATTCTTGGAAGAACAGGTGAGAGTAGCTTTCTAAATGCAGTGATTTGCAGGGAAACAATACCTTTTACAATACCCTCAAAAATTTTTGAGGGGATAACTCTAACCAAGCAAGTGAAAGACTTGTATAATAAAAACTTTAAGAAATTGAAAAAGAGACCAGAAGATGGAAATGTCTCCTGTGCTCATGAATTGGTTAATATAGTGAAAATAGCCATCTCACCAAAGAAAATCTACAGATTTAATGCAATCCCCTTCAAAATCCCAACGCAATTCTTCATAGAAACTGATAGGACAATTTTCAGCTTCAAATGGACACACACACACACACACACACACACACACACACACACACACA